>JAQZBX010062069.1:0-16978 GCA_029593785.1 Cabassous unicinctus
AATAACATTTATGTAAACAAATGCACATATATGCATATGTATTTATACATCATTTTACAAAGAAAAAAATAAATAAATAAAAAATAAATTAAAAAAAAAAAAGGCAAGGCAAAGGACAGAGGGAGCAGTCTTTGAGTTGCAGTTTCGATGATGGAGTTTTGATGTTGGAGTTTTTATGTTGGAGAGAAGGCCCCAGGACAAGAGAAGCGAGCCATTCACCTGATAATCTATAGCTGACCTTGTGGAGGAAGCAGAGGAACTAAGCTGGGAGTTAAACACTGCCCTGGGAAGAGGTAAACCCAAGAAACCTGAACCCTGTCAAATGTCAGCAACTGTCTTGCTCCAACACGTGGCAACGGACTTTGGTGAGAGAAGAAACTTACACTTTATGACCTGGTAACTGTGGAATTCTACCCCAAATAAATACCCTTTATAAAGACCAACCCAGTTTTGGTATTTCACATTAGCACCCCTTTGGCTGACTAAGAGTTTGGTACTGAGGAGTGGGGAAGTGCTTTTGCCATTACCAAAATCTTGGAATGTTGTTTATAAATTGGTAAAGAGTATTTTTTGAAAGAATTATGAAATGCTTGATGGAAAATGCTAGATCACTTTGGAGAAACTGTTAATAGCAATATGGATGCTAAAGAGTCTTTCTATGATGCCTTAGAAGTAAGTAATGAAACTATTATTTGAAACTGGAGGAAATGTATCCATGTTTTAAAGTTGCAGAGAACTTAGGAAGATTAACTCCTGGTGTTATATGGAGGTCAGAATTTGAAAATGGCAAACTGGAACATTTAGCTGAAGAAGTTTCCAAGGTAAACTCAGAGAATGTGGCTTGGCTTCTCCTTGCAGCTTGTAGCAAAATACTAGATGAGCGAAATACACTAAGGACTGAACTTTTGGGCACAAAGGAAACAGAAACTGATTCCGGAACTCCCTCGTTTCTGGAAATCAAGTTTCCAGATGAAAGTGCCCCATTTGATGACTTAGCTAAATCTGGAAATTGTAAATCAGAATTGAAGATGCAGTTATCTCAGAAAGACTTGTGGAAAGTCTTACTGTCTGATGACTTGGACCCCTGCTTCTTGCATGCTAAACCAACATTTTTGAGAGTGCTGTATGAACAAAACCACTGTTTGCTTGGAGTTAAAAGGACGTGGAAAGGAGACATTGAAGAAGAAACTGTTTTAAGGAGAAAACCATGGAAGCTGAGATCAGGAATTAAGACATCACCTTGGGCCAAGATAGGAGCCCAACCCATGTTTACAGAGAGGGTGAGTTTGTCCCAGCAGTTGAAGAACGTGAATGTTCAAGAAGAGATTTGCTGCCCCAGGGTACAGGGAGGGTGGAGCACATTCCTCAAAGATTAGGGCAGTTAAGGTTAGCATCCCATATGTCTGAGAGGGGTTCTCCTGTCTCCCATAGGTTATAGAAGGCCAGGTGGTCAACCCATTGCTCTGAGAGGGTTGAACCAGTATGCCAAAGTTTAGGGGGAATGTTGTCTTCACTTCACTGTACCAGGAGGGGCTAAGACTCTAACCAAAAGATTGGGTAAGTTGTGGCAATCACCCCAACACTCTTGAAGGGTGAGGTCTGGAGCTTGGTTAACAACCAGATGCTTGATGAAGGTGGAACCAAGTAAATGGCTGTTGGGCAAGCCTGTGGAAAGGGTGGGTCCCCATGTGAAACCAAGAAGAAGAAACCATCATTTTAAGAATGCTTCTCGGATTTTGAAATCGAATGGAGGATGCCTTGCAGGTTTACTGAACTGTAAAGGATCCACAACTCATGTTTAACATTCAAATTCTCCTTATGATAATGAAAATGTTTATTGTTTGTCATTCCACTTGTATAATGGAAGCAGTTAAGTGGTTTTGTAAGTTTCAGAGGTCTACAGCAGATGAGAGTTTACCTGAAGATGAACTGTATTTCTTTAAAATGATTATGATACGATTTTGTACTTGCATTGTCCCTGATTTAAGGTTTTTTAAATATTGTAATGTATTTTTGGAATTCAGAGGGTGGAGTGTAGCCATTTGGAAGTTTGATGTAATTATGAATTCCAAAAATATAATTGTATCATGCTTGTAAACTGATCTGTTATTCTGGGCATGACTAAGTTATGATTAGGATGTTGACTGGGCCACTTCCATAGGGTGTTGAGCTCCACCCCTTGGTGGGTGGGGGAATTGAATATGAAAGGCAAAGCAAAGGACAGAGGGAGCAGTTTTTGAGTTGCAGTTTTGATGTTGGAGTTTTTATGTTGGAGAGAAGGCCCCAGGAGTAGAGAAGTGAGCCATTCACCTAATAATCTATAGCTGACCTTGTGGAGGAAACAGAGGAGCTAAGCTGGGAGTGAAACACAGCCCTGGGAAGAGAGAAACTCAAGAAACCTTAACCCTGGCAAATGTCAGAAGCTGTCTTGCTCCAACACGTGGCAATGGACTTTGGTGAGAGAAGAAACTTATGCTTTACGGCCCTGTAACATTGGACTTCTACCCCAAATAAATACCTTTTATAAAGACCAACGCATTTCTGGTATTTTGCAGTAGCACCCCTTTGGCTGACTAATACAGCAATGAATGGCACAATCCAAGAAGTCAAAAAGACACTTGAAGCACATAACTGTAGATTTGAACAGGCAGAAGAAAGAATTACTGATGTTGAAGACAACACATCTGAAATCAATCAGATAGTAGAGCAGATAGATAAAAAGATAGAAAAAAATCTAGCAGGAACTTAGGGATTTGAATGACAAAGCAAAATACACAAACATATGCATTTCAGGCATCCCAGAGGGAGAAGAGAAGGGAAAAGGGACAGAAGGAGTGTTGGATGAAATAATGGCTGAAAGCTTCCCAACTCTATTTAGAGAGATGGATGTACAAGTCCAGGAAGCAGAGCGCACCCCAAACAGTATAAATCCCAACAGGCCTACTCCAAGACATATACTCATCAAATTGTCCAATGCTGAAGAGAAAGAGAAAATAATGAAAGCAGCAAGAAAGAAGAGAACCATCATATACAATGGAAACTAAATAAGATTAAGTGCTGATTTCTCATCTGAAATCATGGAGGCAAGAAGGCAGTGGTATGACAAAGTTAAGGTACTGTATTAGTCAGGGTTCTCTCAGGAAACAGAAACAAGAGATATCTGTCAATAATATGAGATTTTATAACAGTCTCTCAATTAACTGTGGGGATGCACAAGTCCAGGTTCCACAAGCAGGCTGCAAACCAGGGGCTCCGATGAAAGCCCAATGAAAGGTCCTTGATGACTTTCTGGGAGAAGTTTCACTGTCCAAAGAAGAGCTGGGAAATTCTCTCTGAATGTTGAAATCACTTTCCCTTTTAAGGCATACAACTGATTGGGTAAAAGTGTCATCCATTGCTGATTTAATCTCCCTGATTGATGCAGATGTAATCAGCCATCCATGCAGTAAACTCACGGGTGATCGAAGCCCATAAATGCTCTTGTATTACAATTAGCCCAGTGCTTGCTTGACCAAACACCTGGACACAATTACCTGACCAAGTTGACACCCTAGCGTAACCATCACAGGTACTTTAGAAAACCTTCCAGCCAAGAATTCTCTATCCAGAAAACCTGACATTCAAAAATAATGGAGAAGTGAAGGCTTGAGTCTGGCACCTTAGACCTCTCGGCCATCCTGACACCATCCTGAGGCTCTGGAGATACTGAGGTCCTATGTCAGGGCAGATAGCTCCAGAGTTTGGTGCCTTGCCAGTGGGCCCTACTTAGGAGTTTGTGTTCCTGAGAGTGACAGAGTTGTACTCAACTATGTCTTCCCTGCACATGGCTCATTTTTCCTTTCTATTCAAACCTATACTTGGAGTTTGTAGGTGTACATCCAGAGACTTGAGTCTTTGGGCTGTCCATGTGCCAGCTGGATCAGGAACCTTTGTGGAGCAGCAACTCATACTCTACAGCTCATTGGACTCACCCAGGACAATTGGCATTTTTCAGTTCTTCAGAAAAAATGGAGTTCTTCAGGCTGAAAGGAAAAAAACAGGAGAGAGAGAGTTGGAGGAGAGTCTAAGAACAATTAAAACAACAAAAAGAGAAATTAAAACAACATATGACATACATAACCCCAAAGAAAATATGGCTAATGTACGTAATTCCTTGAAGGTAACAAAACTGAATGTTAATGGATTAAACTCACCAGTCAAGAGACACAGATTAGCAGAATGGATAAAGAAATATGACCCATTTATATGTTGTCTACAAGAAACCCACCTTAGACCAAGGGATTCAAGGAGGCTGAAAGTGAAACAATCTTACAAGCAACCAATAACCAAAAAAAAAAGGGCAGGAGTAGCTATAGGAAAAGATAGACTTTAAATGCAAAACTATTGTAAGAGGCAAAGATGGGCCCTATGTATTAGTGAAAGGGGTAATCTTTCAAGAAGAAAGAACAATAAAAATTATTTATGCACCTAACAGGGGTACCTCAAAATATATGAGGCAAACACTGGAAAAACTATGTGGAGAAATTGATGTCTTTACAATAATAGTGGGGGACTTTAATACACCATTATCATCACTAGACAGAAATTCTGGAAAAAGAATTGATAATGAAACCAAGACTATGGCTAACACATAAGAGGATGTGGGCCTAATAGACATACACAGAACACTATACCTAAATACAGTGGGATACACATTCTTCTCGAGTGCACGTGGATCATACTTCACGATAGACCACATGTTATGTCACAGAAAAAATCTGAAGGAATTCAGAAAGAAAGTGCAAAAACACGATGGGGAGGAAATAAATAAAAATAAACTTTTAAATATATATATATATAAAATAAAGTCACTGCTGATAATGACAAAATCCAGCTCCTCTTCTTTATTAAAATTTTTTTTTGGAAAAATAGGAATAGAAGGAAACTTCCTCAACATGATAAAGGCCATATATTAAAAACCCAAAAGTAATATCAAACTCACTGGTGAAAGACAGAAAGCTTTCCCTCTAAGATCCGAAATATGAGAAGGACACCAACTGTCACCACTGTTATTCAAAATTATGATAGAAGTTCTAGCTAGAACAATTAGGCTAGAAAAAGAAATAAAAGACATTCAGAATGGAAGGAAAGAAGCAAAACTATCTCTCTTTGCAGGTGATAGGATCTGATGCACACAAAATCCTGAAAAATTTACAAAAAAGTTCCTAAGAATGAGGAATGAATTCAGCAAAGTAATGGGGTACAAGATCATCACCCAAACATCACTAGTGTTTACACACATTAGCAATGAACAATCAGAAGACTGAATGATGAAAAATTCCATTTACAATAGCAAATAAAATAATTAAATATGTGGAAATAAGTCTAACAAAGGATGTAAATGTCTTGTAGAAAGAAAATTATGAAACATGCCAAAAAAAATGAAAGAAGTCAGAAATAAATGGAAGGATATTCTGTGTTCATGAATTGGAAGACAAAATATTAAGATGTCAATTACACCAACATACACTTTCATATTAAATGCATTCACCCTCAAAATTCTAACAACTTTCTTTACAGAATTGGAAATGGTAGATCATTAAATTTGTATGGAAATGTAAGGGCTCTGAATGACCAAAGTGATCTTAAAAAATAAGAATGAAGTTGGAATACTTACACTTCCCAATCATAAA
Organism: Cabassous unicinctus; assembly: GCA_029593785.1. Lineage (NCBI taxonomy): Eukaryota > Metazoa > Chordata > Mammalia > Cingulata > Chlamyphoridae > Cabassous > Cabassous unicinctus. Next base: position 5,673 of record JAQZBX010062069.1, read on the forward strand.
ATGTATTACAAAGCCACAGTAATCAAAACAGCATGGGAGATAAGAACAGACATATAGACCAATGGAATCAATGGAATCAGAGTTCCCTAATCAACTCTCACATTTACAGCCAACTGATTTTTGACAAAGGGGCAAAGATTACTCAATTGGGAAAGAAGAGTCTCTTCAACAAATGGTTCTTGGAAAACTGTACCTCATCTGCAAAAGAATAAAGGTGTACCTCTACCCCACACCATATAAAAAAATTAACTCAAATGGATCAGAGACCTAAATATAAGAGCCAGAACACTAAAACTCCTAGAATAAAAAACATAAGGGAACATATTGTGTTAGGCCATTGCTTAGGCTTTACAACCAAATCACAGGAAGCAAAAGAAAAAACAGACAAATGAGACCTCATTAAAATTTAAAACCTTTGTTCCTCTAGGACTTTGTCGTGAAAGTAAAATAAAAACCTCCAAAATGGGAGAAAATATTTGGAAATCACATATCCAATAATAGTTTAATACATAAAGTATATAAAGAAATCCTTCAACTCAAAAACACAAAGAACCCAATTTAAAAATGAGCAAAAGATTTAGATATAGCTCCAAAGAAGATATGCAAATTGCCAAACAAACAAACAAACAAAACACACATGAATAGACACTCAAAATTATTAGCCATTAGGGAAAACAAAGACCAAAGCCAAAGGCTACCTATGCACCCTCACTGGAATGAATAACTACTGTTTAAAAAAAAAACTAGAAAATAGTGTTGGAGAGACTGTAGTGGAAAAGGGAATAGGAACATTCACTCACTGCTGGTGGGAATGCCAATGGTGAAGTTCTTTGGAAGATAGTTTGGCAGTTCCTGAGAAAGTTAAATATAGAATTCTCATCTGACCAGGTGTTTTAGTTTACCAAAGGACTTCTGATGCAAAGTACTAGAAATGGGTTGGCTTTTATAAGGGGGACTTATTTGGGGGTAAAAGTTTACAGTTCCAAGGCCATGAAAAGTCCAACTCAAGGCACCATAAGATATGCTTTCTCACCAAAGTCAGTTGCCATGTGATGAAGGAAGATGGCCACTAATCTCTACCATGGTTTCTGCCTTCCCCACCAGAATCTGCCATCATCTCCTGGAGCTCAGCTATGAGCAACTAGGCACAGGACTTGGCCCTCCTCTCTTAGGCTCAGCTGTTCCACTTTCTCCTTGAGCTCCGCTGTGGGCACACCTGAGGTCCTTACTCTCAACATGCAGGATGAAATATGGCAGCTTCCTTTCTCTGTTACATGTGACAGGACCAAATATGGCAGAGCCCCCTTTGCCTGTGTCTCTCTCTGTGTCTCCATCTATATCAGACCCAGTAAGAGGGCAGAGACTCAGCCTAAGTCACACCTCACTGATGTAGTAAAATAAAAAAGCCCTAAAGCAATCTTATCAAGTAATCTAATCAAAGGTCCCTCAACTGAGTTTAATGTAAAGGGTACCATACCCACAGGAATAGATTACCTATAGAACATAATCTGTTTCTTTTGGGGATTCATAAAATAACTGCAACATATCATACCTGGCAATCCCACTTCTCAGTACAATACCAAAATAACTGAAGGCAAGGATTTTAACAGATATTTGCACACAGATGTTCATAGTGGCATTATTCACAATTGCCAAAGATGGAAGCAACCAAAGTTTCAATAAACCAATGAATGGATAAACAAAATTTGGTATATATTCACAATGGATTATTACTTAGCCATAAATAGCAATGATGTTCTGATACATACAACAATATGGATGAACATTAAAGATATCATGTTGAGTGAAATAAGCTAGACACAAAAGTACAAATATTGTATTATCTCATTGATATGAAACACTTAAAATGAGTAAACTCAGTCAGAATCTAATCTAGAATGTGGGTTATCAGGGGATAAGATGGAAGTAGAGAATAGGGAGTTAAGGCTTAAAATGTACAGTTTCCCTTAGGGATGATGGAAAAGTTTTGGCAATGGTTGTGATTATGGTACACAATATTGTGAAGGTAATGAAAAGCACTGAATTATATATTTGAATGTGGTTAAAAGGGGAAATTTTAGGTGTACATATGGTATTTGAAGAATGTTTTTTTAATCCATGGAACTGCACAACAAACACAATAAGATACTACTTCACACCTACAAGGGTGGCTATAATGAAATAGACAGGCAATAACAAGTGTTGAAAAAGAAATGGAACCCTTGTACACTGCTGACAGGAATGTAAATCAGTTCAGTCACTTTGAAAAATAGTGGAACAATTTGTAAAAACATGGAATATAGAGTTACTATATGACCCAGCAATTCCATTCCTATATATGTATATGACCAAGAGAAATGAAAACATGTATCTACACAAAAGCTTGGACCTAAGTGTACCTAGTCAAAAAATGAAACAGCCCAAAAGCCCAGCAACTGATAAATACATAAATAAAACCTGGTATAGCTAACCAATGGTAATAATAATAAAAAAAGCACTGATACATGCTACAACATGGATGAAACTTGAAGACACAATGCTAAGTGATGTTGGGGCCCCAAACAATATAAAGTCCATTTATATGAAATGTCTAAAATAGGAAGATCTAAGAAAGCAGATGAGCAGTTCTCCTGAGCTGTGAGGGGTATATAAGGATTGTTGGGCTGGGGGAGATGGTTAACATTGGCAGGATTTATTTGAGGGGTAATGAAAATTTCTCAAATTGACTATGGTGAAAATTGCATAGGTCTATGAATATACTAAAAGCCATTGAAATGTACATTTTATAGGAGTGAATTTATAGGATATATATTACTATTTCAACAAAATTACCTAAAAATGGAATATATACAGTATAATTCCATTTATATGAATTTCAAATATAAACAAAACTAATATATGCTGTTGGAAGTTGGAATAGTGGTAATCCTTACAGGGAAATGAATAAGGGAGGCATAATTTAAAAAAAGTACATTCAGTACTTGAGGACTGCGATAACATTCCATTTCTTGATCTAGCTGACAATCAGAAAGGTGGGTTCTTTTTATGAACAGTGTTCCTCATTGTAAACTTATGATTAGCACACATTTTGGTAGGTGTATTGTATTTCAATAAAAAGTTTCATTTTATAGAATAGTAAATTGATTTAAACATGAATGTATATCACTGTTTCCTTTAAATTCTACTTCCTGATAGAAAAATTACTGATCACCCTTCATCCACAAAAATGCTTCCCTTAATTCATTTATTTCTATTACAAAGCTGAAGAAAAGTTAGTATTCACCTGCAACACAAAGTAATAAAAAATATTTTAAACAAATGAGAAATTTAGAAGACCATTCAGTACAAAAATACATGTCAATAGGCATTATTAAATATCAAAATCATCTTTAAAACCGTTTGCATGACATATTAAAACATAGTTACCAATGTTTGAAATATTTTATCTACTAAATTATCAATTAAAATACGTCTAAAACAATGCAAAAAATTATTTATGAATATTTTTAAATGCAGCTGCACATACTGAAGCACTTGTTTTTAAAAGAATATATGCAAAAGAAATGCAAATATATAACGTAGCAAGGATATTAATAAAATGTCGCAGTTTTTTAAAAGTTCTGAATGAAAATGAACTGACTATCAAAATGAATATATGTGGGGGATATAGTAGCTTATTTTTTAATCTGTCCAATTTCCCACATCAAAACATATAACAAGAGAGCAAAATCCAAAATGCATGAGCGGCTTTTACAACAAAAGTAAGTGAGGAGGTATCCCCATGAAGTATATTATACAAGGTTGTAAGGAGAAATCACCAACAGCCTCAACAATTGAACAGTACTGTTATGTCCAAGGAAAAGAAGACAGAATAAATAGGGCAAATGACAGATGTAAAACAGTGGAATCCCAAAAGAGCCAAGAGGTATTCACTGCATAATGTGTCAGGTCAATCTGAGAAAAGTGGCTCAAACCAGAAGAGGATTTACCCACTTCAACAGCCAGTGAGTACAAGGGTCTTACAGTAAATCTAGCCCCTATGAACTCTTGAGAAATTGATTAGCCAGATCTCCCTCCCTGGAAAGGGTTCCACACTGAGAAGAAACTGCCGAGAGTGGCTTTAAAACTAAGCATGACTTGTTGTGATTCTAGCAATAGAAGAACTGTTATCAATGATGTGGAAACAGTGGTCACTGGAGGTTTTAAGGAGAGGGAGAGGGAAAAAAAGCTGTAATATGGGGTCATTTCTGGGACTTGGATATTGTCCTGAATGACACCACAATGAAAGATACAGGCCATTATATGTCTTCTCATAACTTACAAAATGTGTGGGAAAGAGTGTAAACTACAATGTAAACTACAATCCACACTTAGTGGCAATGCTCCAAAATGTGTTCATCAATTGTAACAAATGTACCACACTAAAGAAAGATGTTGTTAATGTGGGAAGATATACAAGGGGTAGGGAGAGGAGCATATGGAAATTCCCCATATTTTTTATGTAACATTTACATAATCTAAATATCTTTTTTTAAAGTATATTATAAAAAGCAAACAAACTAAGCATGAGATGGATAATAGAAACTAAGGAGAGAAAACATGTAAATAAAATTAGGGGAGTGGAACACAGCCAGGAAATCCCAGATATCAAGGTGCTTTACAGTTAGATTATACAAGAAAACAACAGAAAGAAGAGCTATATGATGTTGGTAAATCTATTCTGAATCATTTTTTCTTCTAAAAGTTAAAATTAATGACACATAAATATAAGCTACAGGAAGGTACAAAGGAATGTTATTGTAAGAAACAAAAAAAAAATGAGCAGAATGTCATCCCTATATACAATGAAGGCACACCAAAAGACATGCCCATGAAAGCAATTAAAACTACTGACTGATCCTTAAAAGAAACTAGAAGACTTTAAGAAAATCAGATATGACACTAAAAGACAATGTAAATCATACTTAGAAAAACTTAGATGTAAGGTGACAGAACTCAGGAACGAACTAGAAAGAAAAGATAACTCTTTTCAAGAATGAAGGCTAAACTAGAAAAAGTAAAAATGAATAAATATAACAAATGATGTTTTAAGAGAAATAGAAATTTCAGAAAGGAAGAAACAACACAAGTAAAGTGGAAATCATTAAAGATAGGCAAAGAAGGCACAACAAACACATAATAGGAGTCTCTAAAAAAAGAAATCAAAGCAGAACAGAACAAATGCTAAATTATAATTCAAGAGAATTGTACTTAAATTAATAAAAAAATTTTGACTACATATTGAAGAACACACCATGTATCTAAGAACAGTGATTCACATTGACTATCAAGACATATTGCAATACAATTATCAGACAATAAAGGAATAAAAATAGTTCTCTGGCATCTAGACAAAAACATAAGTGACATATAAGTGAAACACATTAGATTACTGGCTAGCAGCCTTTTCAACAGCATTGTTTTATGCCAGAGAAAGAAGGAAGAATATATTTTAGGATATGCAGGGAAAGAGAATAGAAGACAACAATTTTTTTTAAAGATTTATTTATTTATTTATCCCTCCCCTTGCTGCCTGTGTTTGCTATGTCCATTTGCTGTGTGTTTTTTCTGTGTCTGCTTATCTCCCCCTTGCTGTGAGGTCTTGCTGCATCAGCCCACCATGCCACGCGGGCCGGCCTGCGCTCACAAGGAGGCCCCGGGAAGCAAACCTGGGGCCTCCTATATGATAAACGGGAGCTCTATCAATTGAGCCACACCCGCTTCCCTAAGACAACAATTTTATATCTAGCAAAAGTGACCTTCAAGTATAAAGAACACAGGAATACTGATATCAACACACAAGGATTCAAGGAATATTGTGCCCATAAGCCTCTTTTGAAGAACCTGCTATAAAATACATTCCAGGAAACTATAATGTCTAGAGCATTAGGATTAGTAGTTAGATGTAAGCATATGATTACTCATAGAACTAAATCTAAATGGAGGTTAAAAAAAAAGGGCAAGAATATAATACATAATAGATATATTCTGACAAAGCTGATATAAAACAGCAATAAAAATTGAAAGAAAGGTGAGGGTATATGAAAAAGATTTTTCATCTCCAGTAATCACAAGCAATAGTGTTCATATTTTTATTTTGAGATTGTATATGTGTGTAAATGTGATATTGAATAAACGCATAATTATGGACTACTCTAACTTCATTATTCCACATTCTTATGAACCAAGATTTTCACTGTGGAAAAAAGGAGATACAAATGTAATATAATTTACATTTAGTAAAAATTCTAAAATCCTGAATTTTAACTGGAAGTATCAGTATAAATTCTTGAGGCAGTCTGTCTTTAAAAATTCATTTTGATTTCCTACCTGTGTCCCATACAAAGTTTCATAAACAATGACCAATGAATCCTGTGGCAATGTGCATCTCAGTAATATAGACTGTGTTCTTGGAATATCACTTTCACTAAATAAAGCTGGGATCCTTATAGAATGCCTTTTCCAGGTCTACAACAGAAAATTAACCATATAAGCATCATTCAAAGACTACCAGGGTTGCTTCAAAAGCCCTTAGAAACCAACTTTAAGAGGCCTCCACAAGTCAAAGAAAAACCATTTGAGCATCAATAAAGACAATAATTGCAATGACCTGAAATACATCAAATATACTTAACACATTAGTTTGTAATAACATTTTTCCATCAATTGGTCATCTTTGTAGAATGATGGAAGCCAATTAATTTCAACAACTTTTAAATAAAGGGAAAGAATACAGTATTTATCTTGCCTTTCCCATATGAACTATTCCAGTATGTAATGAAACAAATTAGAGGAACTCTTTTTAAACAAACCATTTGAATTTAAAAATGAAAAAGCAAACCAAGAATTAAAATGTTACCATTTTGCAACCCCCAGTGAATTACAAGATTTAAGTATTGACCATTAACAGCTACAAACATTACAACAAAGAGATAACCAGATTTTATGTGCCTCCTAATAAAAGAACATAAACTTGACAAAGGAAATATGCTGCTTCCAATCAGCAGAAAATACAGAGGACAAAACATCCTAAAATGTTCTATGTATTTGCATTCAGCAAAATTCTGACTGTGGGAAATTCTACAGATGAATCAGCCCAGAAAAAGAAATGGATTGGGTAGAGGGCTGGACATTGAAGGAGACTAAAAATGCTTATCAACTGAAAAACTGGGGAAGATGAAACTATAGATTTTGGAAATGTATATTCAGGTGCTAAAACTACAAAGAAACATAAAGAAATGATCACCATACATGCCAGGATAGTGGTTACTTTGGGCAGAAGCAAGGGTACACACAGGGGATTCTGAGGTAGGTGACAGTCTTCTATATTTTAACCACGGTGAAAATCACAAGGTTGTAAGACCTTATAGTACTTCATCAAACTAAACACTTGTCTTGTGTTTTTATATATTTTATGTTTTATTTTTGTGAAAAAATCTTACAACTATTTAATATTAATACCATCACTGAGTCTCAAATCTTTATTAACATAAAACCACACACATTTAATATCACATAATCAAGGAAAAATTATTTAGAATTAAATCAGTGAATAGAGTGGCACCTTTTTGATTTAACAAATTCAAGTTTAAACTCACCACTGAATATTATTGAGCATCTAATTGCTATAATGAATCTATGAATATAAAGGAACTAAAAAAAGCACCTCACCATTTAAGATGCTGTTTTTAATAACTGCAGACATATTCTTGATCCCTGGGAAACTACAATTAGTGGTTGGTCATCATAGTCTCCCTTTAATTACTTGTCTTTACTTCTGTTTCAAACCATCATATGCAAGTAAAAAGACTCTTTTTCATCCCTCATTAAAGAAAATTTTTCATTGCTTCTTAAGAAAAGCTCCTTTAAAAAGCTATTCAACTTTCATGTTCTACATCATCTCTGCATTAAAAGAAGATTATTGCACTGACATGACGATTTTATAGTAAAAAATACAACTGTATATTGAGCTGCCATTATTTTTCTGGTTTCAAAGAGGGCTCAACCAAGTTTGAAAGCTAAATATGATGAGTCTATGAATAAATTTCCTTTAGTTTAGGCTTATCAAAAACTAAATATGACATATGAAGTGCAATTTTTAAAGACCTGTGTATTATTAATATACATCAGTGGTTCAGGCCCCTGGGTGTACTTAAGAAGTTTTGAGTGAGCATTAAATGCAGCATACTAATACCCAGGCTCTAGCCTAGAACAAGTCAATCAGAATCTGTGGGAGGGGAATATCTCAATTTTATTTTAGTTCTAACCAATACATTCATAGATGATGGATGGATGGATGGATGGATGGATGGATGGATGGATGGATGGAGAACACCATCCATGAAAGACTCAAAGGATAAGACTGACAATCTGTAGTAAAGTTTTGTGAGTAGATCCCTCCATGAAGCTGAGGCTGGTTCTCATCCCCTATTGGCATGGCAGGCCACCTTCAGAGCCATAGAAGCCCCCTATCCCAAAAGTAGAGTTAAAGGGACATAGTCAAGCACCATCTAAGGCTTTGATTAGGAAATTCAGCTAGCTGGACTCCAATTCTGAGCAAAGCTAAAGTTTAAACCCACCCAAGTCAGAAAGAAGCTGGCAGCTTCTATTTTTAACTCTGCCTCCACCAGGAATAAAGCAGAGTTGGTTGAAAAGCACCTTAAACTCCAGGGAAGGTGGGAATTGGTTTCAATCTGCCCAGGTCAGAAAGCTGCCAGCAGCCATTGCTCAAACCCATCCCCTGCAGGGAGGGAAAGGCAGCCAACTGGAGATGCAGTGACTTCCAAGGACCGTGGAGATCAGTTACAACCTGCCCAGGTTGAAAATTCCACCCTTGGAAGGGGAGGAGGTGGGGCAAAGTTTGACCACTTCTGGGGCAGAAAGGAGGAAAAGCTACTTCAAGATAAGTAACCAATATGGCACTTAACATATGACTGGCAGAGTCCTAAAGGCTTTACATATATTATTTAACTCTCACGTGTGATGGAGATTAATATCACCTCCATTTTACAGATCAGAAAACTGAGGCAGAGAGAGGGTAAGTGGCCTATCCAAGAGTCAGTAAGGGTTTACATTTAAGACTGTAAACTTTTATAAATTTGGATGATATTTACCATGTCCTGTGTCCATCACTGTAAGGTAATGAAAAACATTTTCACTGACCACTAATTATCCCCTGTTTGATCTATTCTGTTCCTCCTTCCCCATCCACCAAGGGCCCATGACGACCCCCTGGCTTGACTCATTGGATGACAAGATTCATACTTACATGCAACAAGAGGTCTTGACACACTGGTCTGTCATCCCTTATTAGGAATTGCCCTTGCTCTTGAGAGACACCTGGCTGTCTATTTCTGAACAAACTGGTCCTCCCAAAGATGGGACTCCATCTCCTTCTCACTCATTATGTGTTTCTCTACCCACTGATACAACACATTATGACTGGATGAACACTCACACACTCCCTAGAAGCCTGCTCCCAGTGCACCCTGTCCTGAATGCCCCCCCCAACCAACACCCTAAACCAGTGACACTTCCTTGTCATATTGCCATAAGAACATTCTCATCTCTGTACTTTCAACTTCATACTCACAAATACTAAGTGTTTACCTGGTCTGTCTCCGATCTGTCCCCCCAGTATCCTGGGTATTCGAACCCACCCTTCCCAATCTACCCACCTGTCAACCCTGAACCACCAAACACAATAATGTCACTAGGCACCTGTCCTATCCCTTCAATACACAACTACCCTCTTTTACTTTACCATAAATTAACGTCCATATAGGTGATGGCTAATAATTTTCTCTTCTCTTTCTCTTTTGTAAACATATATTTCAGACAATAGCTCTCTGAGACTGCTCAATTTCCTTAATTTCCTCATATAAGTGAGATCGTGTACTGTTTATCCTTCAATGCCTGGCTTGCTTATCTCAACAAAACGTCTTCAAGATTCATTTATGCTATCCCATGTGTTAGCACTTTATTCCTTTTTACAGCTCAGTAATATTCCATTGAATATATGTACCTCATTTTTTTTTATTTTTTTAAATTTGTAAAATGATATATAAATACATATGCATATATGTGCATTTGTTTACATAAATGTTATTTGATATTTATATATATATATATATATATATACATTTTATAAAGGTGCCTAGATTACCCAAATATTACTCATAAACTACAGGGTTTCCCATGCTCCCCACCACCCACACCCCCAAAAACACCCCACACAACCATTACCCATCCATGTGGTACTACACCCGCAATGGATATACACATCCTGGGGCCTTGCTACCGAGCATACACCACAGTTCACATCACAGACCACACTCTCTCCCACCCAGTTCTGCATGGTATATTCTGGTGGAAAATGGCATACATTCGTCGCTGCTTCTCCACACAGGACAACCCCCAAAGTACCAAAAAGCCCGAGTATTTCAACTGCCCCTCCTCTCCCTGCCCCAAAAATGTCCAGTGGCCACCGGCTCCACCTCACTGTTACAATTTCTTCCATTGCTTGAATCACAGTATGTCTACAACAGAACACCACCAAGTCCACTCTAGTCCACAGCTCCTCCCCCCATCCTGAGGGGACTTGGAAGGTGATGTCTACTCCACCTCCAAGTGAGAGAGGGCTCAACCGTACTCAGAGTGCAGAGGCAGTGTCTGGCAAAAGAGGATGGCCCACTGATGGGTTCTTGTTATTGAGGACGAGCCTTATGAGTATTTGCTTTTCTAATTGAAACTTAGCCTACTGTTATGGGGTGCCTAAGGATTACCACCTGAGAGCCTCCTTGTTGCTCAAATGTGGCCTCTCTCTAAGCCAAACTCAGCATTTGAATGCATTACCTTCCCCCCAACGTGGGACATGACTCCCGGGGATGAGCCTCCCTGGCAACGAGGGATTAATACCAAGCGCCAACTGGCAACACGTTCAGAAAATGACCTTGAATTAAAGGGGGAAAGGGTAAAGAGAAATGAGTTCACATGGCTAAGAGACTTCAAAGAGAGTTGGGAGGTCATCCCAGAGGTAATACTTATGCATACCTCAGTAGGATGTCACAGAACACCTAAGTGGATATCACCCCACACTGAGGGACCCCTAAGGGCTCTGGTGACACCCAGGTCCTATACAAGTGGGGATAGCCCCAGAGATTGATGCCTAATTAGTGGGCTCTTCATTGGCATCTGTGTTCCTGAGAGTGACAGAGTTGGACTCAAACAAGTCATCCCTGCACATGGTCCATCAGTCCCTTCTACTC
>JAQZBX010062070.1:0-16980 GCA_029593785.1 Cabassous unicinctus
CTTCTTAGAATCAATTTCCTTCTGAATGTAGAGGCTCTTTCTCAGCTCCATACCTCTTCATCTCCCAGGGGAATGTTTGTGTTGGTTGTTCTGTGATATTTTTAGTAATTGTGTTGGACCTCTACACTTCACCATGTTGTTTATGCCTTTGTGCCACCATACAGTCCCTTCCCATTATTCTCCTGCCCTTTTATGGAAGACATATCTGGTTGACCACATCCAGGCTACCATGTGGGATAGGACCTGTGGTGACTTCTCTCCAACTATAGGTTTCCAAAGATGTGAGCTTTCTATAAATCTTGTCATTTCTCAGGGTCTTTACAGATTTCTCTATTCTCAAGAAAACTTGAGAGGCATGAATCCAATGTCCCTGATTAATCTTTATTGACTTCTGATTCCTACCATATTGGCATGGAAGTAGCAAGAGCAGGGTCTCAGTCAAACTTGACTCTTATTTTTATTAGTTATATATACACATTTATATATGTATACATATATCTAAGAGTGAATGACATTATGCAAATTAATTAAGGAACATGATGACTTAGCTTTCCATTTCTGCTCTAACCTCCCTTCTCTAGATCTATGGGGAAAAAGGGTGAAGAAAAGTCTCAGAGCAACATAAAAAAATCCATGCATGCAACTCTTTAAAAAACAACAACATTATCACCTTATTAAATATTATAGTATTAATGAATTCTTGGAGGGTTTGTGACTGTGAATGTGCAGGAATTTTAGAATTCCTGCACCTGGAAGTCTTGTAGTGGATTCATTGTGACAGAACCCTATGAGCAAAATGCATATTGTCTGAAGGCAAACTTCCTAATTGGCATCTTTTTTATCTGATTCATTCATTAATTCATTATTGTAGTGCATAGTATATACTGAGCACTGCAAATCACTGTGTATAGAGAAAGAATAAATCACTGTCCTTGCTTAATAAGAAATCACCTACAGAAGAAAAGAAAAATCATATATGAAAACAAATAAATATTATCAAGTTCTCTTGATTCTAGGAAGTAACTATGTAAAATGGTCAAATGTGTGTGGGGAATCACTCTACAAACATAAGAAGGCAACAGTAAGTTCATGTGAGGAAAAGGAATGGAAAAATATAGTAATATAATAAAGATAGGGAATCATTAGCCTATGTTGTGCATATAAGGAAATTTAAATGTTTCACTATGGCTCTGAATGAGAGGGCAAGACTTAAATCATTCAGTGTTTCTGTCCCAGTATATGGGTGTGAAATGTCTCCTTAAGTAATAGTGACACAATAAGAATTTAATAGATAAGGCTATAGGTAAGTCTGCTATTGAGAAATAAGTATGGCTAAGGAATTTATATTGACTAGACAGAAGTAACAGTGGAGGTAAGGAGTCTCCTAAAAACCTATTATATTGGTGCAGAATGGGTTTGAAGCAGAGATATCAGTCATAGGACATGTGGAATTGGTAGAATCTAATTGATGCTGTATTCATTGTATGGGAAGACCAGAATTGATGAGTTGCAGATAAATCCCAGGTGCCAAGTCAGACAACAATGTATAGGTAAAAAATATATGTAAAATAAAAATAATTATATGTTACTAAAAACATAAAACTTGTATTTTAGTCCTACTGTTATATTATAATATTAAATATAAAAACATTCACTGTGGAATGTAAGCCTAGAGGTCAAATAGTTTTGAGTCAATTTATTCATTCAAAAGAAGATATATGTCTTTGGGATTAAAAGAATTATTTCTCAGTTGCTTGAGAGATACTCTTCAATAACAGGTAACTAAAGTAATTACCATCAGTTATAGAGGCTGGAAAAGAGGGTAGGAGAAAATAAGTGTTGACAAAAATTAGGGGGCCCACTGCAAACTATGTGGAGCTTGAATATTTAAAATACAATATTTTTTTTGAAAATTCATGTCTTTTCTGTAAAACATGACCAAATGAATTGATTTAGAAACTTCAGAAAGAATTAAAATGTTTCAGTAAATATAAAGTAATACAGTGTCTGATATTCACCAGAGATAAATAAAATTTAAGAAAAAGAAACTTTTGCAGTTGCTCTCTCTCTCTTTGTCTCTCACTCTGTTTTTCTCTATGTCTGTCTCTCACTCAGGACAGAAGAATTAGACATGCCTCCTATTACTCCTCAGCTAGCATCCCCTGGTCTCCATTTTTTACTCCATTGTCACACCTATGCCTTGAACCCTGTTATCTATTGTTTGATGAACAAGAAATGAAGGTTTCTCTGCAGAAACTGTACTGTGGAAGAAAAGGTTGAATTCTAGAGAGTCAAAACGTGGATTCTTCCAAAGTTCAATGACTGGTTATTGGACTCAAACTTCATTACTCATCACCTTGCTGTCCTCTGATAATTTACATTGGTAACCAGGCCATTTGAAAAATCTCTCCCCATGTCACTGCAGGGCTGCTTCTCTTTCCTCTCTAAATCATTCTCCTCCTCAGCACTGATTTACTTCTCTAACTTAGCATCATAGAAATGTTAACATATCTCCAGATTCTTCCATAATATTGTGTGCTAGTTAAAAAAAAAATCTTTATTCCACCTAGTGTATCTGGGAGAATTCAAGTATTTTCTTGGTTTTACTTATTACTCAAATCTTTATCAGTCTCATACAGACTACCAGTTTTGTATTTTCAACTTTCTCTTCTCTTATTTACCAGAATATACAAAGTGAAATTTGTTTTTCTCACTTCAAATACGTAGTTATTTCTTCCCTTCAGCAAACAAACTGTTTCACTGTTCCTATTCAAATTGTTCAGTTAGTACCATTGAATACCAATTTCATCAGGCTATATTTTTAAGATACTCATTTCTTCTTTTTATTTATTCTTCTAAATATAACTGTTTTAAAAGTTCTCTCTGATTCTCCTAAATATTTCATTGATACCATACATGACATTTTTTCTTAATGCAGGATATGTTTTGTCTTTTCCAGAATCAACTATGATTATTTGTTTCAGTGATTTTCAAGAAAAATATATTTTTCATGAAAATATTACTCTTTTTCCAAACAACACATATTGTATCAAGACTTTGGATGGGAATAAAGATGTCAATATTTTGAAAATCTCTTCTGATCAAATATATATTTGTACATAAAGTATATAACAAGAAAAGATTTAGAACATAGAAATCAGTGAAGTAGAAGCAAGATACGTAGTCTTAGGCTTCTTGATGTCTACTGGAAAACACTAATATAAAAATAAGATTTAACAATACAGTAAATTATATCACATTGTGCAGACATTTACATTTATGAGAAAAGATCTGCTGAGTGTCATAGAAATTAATTTGTCACGGAGAATGTGGCATGTTACGTATGTTATATATGTTACATTTTGTACTCTATAAATATATAACAATTTTGCCTATATTTCTAGATTCTTTTTTCTTTTTTCTGGGATAGGTAAGGGATTAATGTTTTTTTTTAGAAACAAGAAAAGAAAAAAGCAACTCCAGACAAGGGTGCAGGTGTGATATGGGTGAATGTGTGAATGGGGCCCTATCATAGGCCTTTATAAGAACTTTCTTCCTCCCCTTTCCTAATGTTGGGGAGAGGCCCTAGCTCTTTCTTGTTCTGATTGGTTGCCTTATGATTCCTCATCTGTTATCTCTCAGGAGACCAAGTATCATGCCTTTCATTTGGAGTTATCTGGGATCAAAAGGGAGGCTTGTTTAGAGTAATCTGGGGCTTCCTCTTGACCCCAGGGTAGTTCCAAATAGGACTTCGTGGCCTCTGTGGGGTCTTTCCAGCTTTGTTCTTAGTAGAAGCTTTTCTCAGGGGGTTTCCAGGAGGGGTCTCATGGTCCTGTTGTCTGCTGGTTCCTAGCTGTGTCTCATCTTCCCTCTTTCCCTATACTAGCTTGTTGCAACTCACTCTGTCAGAATTTACACATTTGTTCTTAAGCAGGGGCTGAAGGCTGATGATCAGTCTTTGGTAGCTGCTTCCTGCTGATTAGGGGCAGTAGTCTCAGCCTGATGAGATGTGAAACTTTCTGGAAATTCCAATGAGGATGAGAGAAGGCAGGTCCAGCACCATGGTTGGAACTGGATGAAACTCCTTTGAGACTAATAGCTTGTTCTGGAAGCCATTGATTCTGGAAGAAATAAAAACTTAATTAGTTAATAAAAACTTAATTAGAATTTTGCAGATAAATGATCCTACTAAAAGGATAAAGAAGATGGTGGTAAGCAGACCCAAAAGTGGGGCCAGCCAAGTCATACAGCTCCATGGGAGTGAGAAAGTCAAGGTGTATCCAGAGGCTACATCCTCCTGAAGTTGATGGGCATAATCTTGTAGTTTTCAAATGCTGTCTAGGACTGTTCTTGAGCACTTTATAGAAAAACAGCATTGCTTCTTCAGGAAAAGGTAGTTTCTTGCATGTGCCACTGTTAGCATATTTAGGGCTCTGCAGTTTTGCAGCACCATGGCAGCTAAGGAGTTTATTTGTTGTTTAAAGTCTTCTAAGGCATGGCTAGTTTCTTCTATGCCATTGGTTAACTCTGGGGAGAAATAGTGGTAGACCTGCTGGGTTTTGTATAAACAGCTAAACCCAGTTCCCACAGCAGTGGTTATGAAAGGACAACTATGAGTTTTATGAGGATAAGCACTGTCCTAGTCATAAGCTCTCAAAGACAATATAGGCAAAAACAAGACAAGCATATGTCAAGTAAAATAAAGACAGTATTTAAGAGAGCCATTCTTTTATTTAAAGGCACATTCATCAATTACTTAGAAAGTGAATTAATTTTACCAAGGCTTTTAACATGTTCAATATCCCTCTGCATATGATCTAGACCAGAAGAGGTATCATATTCATCAAGTGTACAGATACAGCACTTAATAATAGCTAATGCACAAGTTCTTGTTTGAACTGCAGTTAATAGATCTAAGGTCCAGTTCTGCAATACCATGCATGTTGTCTTTCCATGGGAGAAGGCTATAATGCCAATAGTGTTTAAGTTCTACTCACATCACTCTTGTAATTATTGATCCATTTCCTATGCCTTTCACAAAGCCAGCATGCTGCAACACTGTAGGCCCTTGGAGGGAAGCTTTAGTCATTCACCAGCCTGGTAGAAAGCACCCTTCAGCCCTATGAAAAGCAGCCAATCTGGAGGCAATGTCCATTGCAAATCTGGCTATATTTAGCCATTGCTGGCTGCTGCAGGAGTGTGAAACTGCAACCTACTCTCTGTCCACTTCAGAAGCATATCCAGAGATTTGGTAGATACATTTACTCTTTTATCATGAATAATGCCGCTATGAACATCAATGGACATTCATCTGTGCCTGTCTCTGCTCTCAATACTTCTGGTATATAAGTAGTAATAGTATTCCTGGGTTATGGCAAGTCTGTATTTAACTTTCTTAGGAAATGCCAGTCCTCCACAGTGACTGTACCTTTCTATATTCCCAACAAATGTAAATAAGCATTCCTGTCTCTCCACATACTCTTCAAAGTTTACTGTTTTCCAACTTTTTAACAGTGACCAATATAATAGGTGTGAAATCATATGTTATTGTAGTTTGAATTTGAATTTCCCTTATCTTTGGTGATGTTGAACAATTTTTAGTGTGTTTATTCACCATTTGTATTTTTTCTTTGGAAAATTGTCTTTTCAAGTCTTTTACCCATTTTTAATTGGGTAGTTTGTCATTTCATTATTGAGTTTTATGATATATTTGTAGATCTTGAATATTAAACCCATATCAGATACATAAATGTCAAATATTTTCTTCCATTGAGTTGGTTGCCTTTTCACCCTTTTGACAAAGTTCTTTGAGGTGCAAAAGTGTTTAAATTTGAGGAGGTCCCTTTTATCTATTTTTTCTTTTGTTGCTCATGCTTTAGATGTAAGCTTTAAGAAACTACTGCATTACAAAAGATATTGAAGATATTTTCCTACATTTTCTTCTAGGATTTTTATTGTTGTCTCTTATAGATTCATGTCCTTGATCCATTTTGAGTTAGTTTTTGAATAAGGTGTGAGATCAGGGTTCCATTTCTTTCATTTGGATAGGGTCATCCAGCTCTCCCAGCACCATTTTTTGAATAGACTGTTCTGGCCTAGCTAGGTGGGCTTGAACACCTTGTCAAAAATCACTTGACTGTAGAAGTGAGGGACTATTTCTGAGTCATTTATTTGGTTCCATTTGTTAATCTGTCTGTCTTTATGCAAGTACCATGCTGTTTTTACCACTGTAGCAAAGTAATATGATTTAACATCTGGAAATGAGAATACTCCATCTTCATACTTCATTTTGAAGAACTTTTTGGTTCTTCAGGGGCCCTTAACTATCCAAATAATTTTGGTAATTGGTTTTTCCATTACAGCAAAAAAGGCTGTTGGGTGTTTTATTGGGATTGCATTGAATCTGTAAATCAGTTTGGGTAGAATTAACATCAACAATATTTAGACTTCCGAACCATGAACATGAATGCCCTTCTATTTTTTTTAGTCTTCTTAAGGTTTCTTTTAGCAATGTTTTGTAGTTCTCTGAGTACAGGTCCTCTATATCTTTGGTTAAGTTTATTCCCAAATATTTGATTGTTTTAGTGATTATTAAAAATGGAATTTATTTCTGATTTCCTCCTCAGATTGCACATCAGTAGTATAAAGAAACACTATTGATTTTTGTGTATTAATCTTTCACCTCACAAATTTGCTGAATTCATCTCTTAGTTCTCATAGCTTTATTTTGGATCTTTTCAGGAGATTCTAGATATAGGATCATATCATCAGCTAGTAGTGAAAGTTTAAATTCTTCCTTTTATTTCTTTATCTATCATAATTGCTCCAGCTAGAACCTCTAGCACAATATTGAATAACAATCGTGGCAGTGGGCATCATAATATTGTTCCTGGTCTCAGCAGGAAAGTTTTCAGTCTTTCACCATTGAGTACAATGCTAGCTGCAGGTTTTTCATATATGCACTTTACCATAGTGAGAAAGCTTCCTTCTATCCCTATTTTTGGAGTGTTTTTTTCAAGGAAGGGTTCTATATTTTGTCATATGCCCTTTCTGCATCAATGTAAAGGATCGTGTTATTTTTCTTTTTCAATATACCTGTGTGGTTTATTACAGGAATTGTTTTTCCTGTGTTGAAGAATACTTTCATACCTGGGCTAAAACCCAATTGATCATGGTGTATAATTCTTTTAATGTGTTTTTGGATTCTGTTTGAAAGTATTTTGTTGTGGATATTTCCATCCATATTCATTAGAGATATTGGTACCTTCATCTGGTTTTAATATTAGGGTGATGATGTCTTCATAGAATGAATTTTGTAGCATTCTTTCCTGTTCAATTTTTTGGAAGTACAGAGCAAGATTGGTATTACGTTATCTTTGTTAGATTGGTAAAATTCACCTGTGAAGTCACCTGGTCTTGGGCTTTTGATCTTTGGGAGATTTTTGATGATGGTTTCAATCTCTTCACTTTTGATAGGTTTGTTGAGGTCTTCTATTTCTTCTAGGGTCAGTGTAAGTGGTTTGTGTGTTTCTAGGAATTTGTCCATCTCCTCTACATTGTCTAGTTTTTAGGCATACAGTTATTCATAATATCCTCTTATGACCTCTCAATTTTGCAGGGTCAGTGGTAATGTGCCCCCTCTCATTTCTGATCTTATGTATTTGCGACTTCTTTTTTTCTATTTCAGTCCATTTAAGGTTTTGTTGATTTTGTTAATATTTTCAAAGAACCAACTACTAGTTTTGTTAATTCTCTCTCTGGTTTTGTTTTTTGTTGTTTGTTGTTGTTCTTGATTTCATTTATTTCTGCTCTGATCTTTACTATTTCTTTCCTTTGTCTTGGTATGGGATTAGTTTTCTGATTTTTTTCTAGTTCTTCCAGGTGTATAGTTAAAACTTTAATTTTATCTCTTTCTTCTTTATTAATATATGCACTGAGGGATTTAAATTTCCCTCTCAGCACTGCCTTTGCAGTGTCCCATAGATTTTTATATGTTTTGTCCTCATTTTCATTCATCTCAAGATATTTGCTTAATTCTCTGGCAATTTTTTCTTTGACCCACTGATTATTTAACAGTGTATTGTTTAATCTCCATATATTTTTTAATTTTCCATTTTTTCATCCATTATTGATTTCCAGCTTCTTTCCATTGTGATCAGAGAAAGTGTTTTATATAATTTCATTCTTTTAAAATTTATTTGGACTTGTCTTCTGACCCAACATATGGTCTATCTTGGAGCACTTGCAAAGAATGTACATAATACTACTTTGTCGTGCAATTCTCTATAGATGACTGTTATATCTAGTTCATTTATTCATTTATTATATCATACAAATTCTCTCTTTATTTATCCTCTGTCCAGGTGTTCTACTGAATACAGACAATGATGTATTGAAATCTCACACTATTATTGTAGAGATATTTATTTCTCCGATCAGATTTGCCAGTGTGTGCCTTGTGTATCTTGGGGCATAAATATTTAGTATACTTATTTCTTTTTGGTGAATTGCCTCTTTTATTAATATATATAATATATGACATATGACATGACATATAATATACAATAACTGTTTTGATCCCTTTTAACAGTTTTGCATTTGAAATCTATTTTGTCTGATATCAGTATTGCTACTGCAGATCTTTTTTGGTTACCGTTTGCTTGGAATATCTTTTTCCAGTTTTGCTTTTTTGGCCTGGTTGTGTCCTTATGTCTGAGGTGTGTCTCTTGCAGACAACATAAAAATGGCTCATATTTTTTATACATTCTAAGTCTTTTTAATTAAGAGATCAATTTTATTGATACATATTAATAAAGCATAAATCCTTCCAAAGAGTACAATCAATGGTATTCAGTGTAATCACATATTTGTACACTCACAACTTCAATCATTTTTAGAGCATTTTCATTATTCCAATAATAATAACAATTAACAAATTAAAAACAACAAACAACCAAAACTCATCACCTCTCAATTTCACTATGCTTCCCCTGCCATATATACCTGCTATTCTTTTTCCTTTTCTCTAGTATATTTGCATTTATATTTTGTAAATTCAGTCATATTTGCAATATTCCTATTGGTGTTTTATATGAGGTTTACTATCATATAGAGTCCCGTTTTACACTTTTTAGCTTTCATTATACTAATATACATAAACTTAGACTTTCCCCTTCAACCACTGTCACACCCATACAATAGTACTGCTAGTTACAAAGACTATAATATGCTTTAACCATTTCTATTCATTTCTAAAGTTTTACAAGCACTAATTCTGCACTAATTAACCCTTAGCTTTCCATTCTCTACACTCCTTCTATATTCTGGGGACCTATAATCTAATTATCTATAATCTAATTATTAAATCCATGAGTTTACTCAATGTATTTATTTCATAATAGCATAATCATACAGTATTTGTCATTTTGTGTCTGGCTTCCTTTACTCAATATAATATCCTCCCAGTTCATCCATGTTGTAATATGCTTCACAACTTCATTTTTTTCTACAGCTGCATAAAATTCCATCATATGTATAAACTACAATTTTTTAAACATCATTCAGGTGATGGACACCAGGGTTGTTTTCAACTTTTGACTATTGTGAATAATGCTGCTATGAATATTGGTGTGCAGACGTCTGTGTCTCTGCTTTTTTGATTGGGTTGTTCAAGCCATTAAATTAAATGTCATTACTGTAAATGCACTACTTATTTCATCCATTTTGTCCTTTGGCTCTATGTTGTCATATCATTCTTTTGTCTATCTTCTACCCTTTATTTTACCCTTCCTAATAATCTTCTTTTCTACACTCTTCTCTCAACATCTTGCCCTTGACTTTTCCATTACAACTTCAACATTCCCTTTCATAACTCTTATAATTCTAATCTTTTGGTAACATTGTCTATCAGTTTTTGTTTGTCTGTGAAGACTGAACAAACACTCATTTTCAAATGTCAGTTTTTCTGAATACAAAATTCCTGGCTGCTGGTTTTTCTCTTTCAGTACCTTAAATACATCATACCACTTTCTTCTTACCTAAATGTTCTTTGATGAGAGGTTGGCACTTAAACTTATCGAGTTTCCTTTTCATGTGATGTTTTGCTTTTCCCTTGCTGCTGTCAGAATCCTATACAGAATCTGTCTTGATGTAGGTCTATTCAGATTTATTGTGTTTGGGATGTGCTGACCTTCTTGGATATTGATATTTTTGTTTTTCTTAAGGGTTAGGAGATTTTTTATTATTATTTCCTCAAATACTGTTTATGCCATTTTCCATTCTCTTCTCCTTCTGGGACACCTCTCATGTGAATGTTTGTGCATGTCACATTGTCATTCAATTCCCTGAGACAAGTTCCATTTTTTTTCCATTCTCAGCTCTTTCTTTTCTTCTGTCTTTTCCTGTTCTGAAATTCAGGTGGCACTCATTGATGCACCTTTCCACAGAGATATATCAATCTCCATTATGCTGTGTTTTGTCTGGCCAGAATATAGATTCAAAGTGGCTCTCCTTGACAAATTCACTGAGAAGAAACCCCCATCTCCTGCTCCTTTTTCCCTTGTAACAGCTGTCAGTGAGGCAGATGTCTATTCCCCTGTCAGTCAGCTGAAGTGAGCCAGGGGTTGTACCCCAGCTTAATTTCTTGGGGTTGATGTTGGGAGCCCTTCCTGGCCACCAGAGGGATTTGGTAAGTCATATTTATTGTTTTGTCTTCCTCATTTCCTGACCGTCATGTTCCTGGGAGTTTTGTAACCATGTCCTGGCCTGCGATGACCAAGGTTGGTGCCACAGACCACTTTTGGCTCACTCTCCATTGTTTTTGTGAAAGCATTGAGCCCTGCCTGTTAGTCCAATTCCATCTTCCCAAATCCTTCTCTTTTTATTGTTATACACTTTCTAAATACTTCCAAAGCAGTTTTTAACATATTAAATGAACTGAACTATTTTTAGTACTTTACTTTTTAGATCTTCACCTTTATCATGATTAAGCTATTTGCTTTTCAGTATAGGAAAAAACTTTCTCCATTAGTTTATGAAAACCTATAATTCCCAGTGCAATCATGTTTGTCTTCCCCTTACCACCATTTAAATGTGCAGATTGAGGTAGCTTCTGACATGTTTTCCTGTTATGAAGTTATTTGTGTTATAAATATCAATTTAATTTTTATTTAATAACAGCTTCTTGGAATTAGCCATTTGAATATTTCAATTTAGAAAATGCCTTTGCAAAATTCCTATATCAACCATAACCACCTAGTTACTTTTCTTTCTTATAAGATTATTTATTTATAGTTAGCACCCAATGAAATTTACTTTATTTATTTAAGGTTTTTTTCCCTTATATTCCTCATTCTTTTCTGAAAAATTAGTAATTCCACTTTAGGATAAATCTCCTTTTTCTTCTTTAGCTTAATTTCATGAAACACAAACTTACAATTTTCATTATCTTAAAGATTTAATACATAACATGCTAATGTATTTTATTAGTATCCTATATATCTAGACAGATTACACCCACACTAAATAACATTGAAACCATTATAGCTAATGCAAAAGTGTTCCTTTTCCCTTTGTTCAAAGGAGGATAAAACCTCTTTTATCTTTAATAAAATTCAAAATTGTGACTAACCTTAAAAACATAATGACTGCCAGTTTCTGGCATATAATTGTTTACTTTGTTTTAATTATAATTAGAAAAAGTATTTCTATAGTTTTCAATGACTTTACTTTCTGAAATTTGGTAATTGGATTATTAATTACTCTACATTTAAGAGTGTTAAAAGGTTTAAATTGGGGAATTACTGGACAAAGTATATTTCTTAATATCCCAGCACAGTAGAAAGAGATTTCAGTTAAACTTACATTTCCCTATTTTGCCATGTCTAGGCCTTCTGCCATGGCTCTTGCAAAGAGAAAGAGGCTCTGGGAGGCTGGATATTTCAAGGAGCTTAGGAAAAACATTTTACTCTCAATAGTTTCTATATTCAAATGTCTATTACCTTTCCATCTTGCTTTGCTTCTCTAATTTGATCTCTAGGAATATTCATCTACATATAAGCATTTATTTTAACTTTTAGCAATTTGAATAGGGCTCTTTTAAGAATTTTCATTTACTAAGTTCATATTACCATCCTAATGTATGGAAATATACTCTGCACAATGTACACTGCAAAAAAAGTCAGACATAAATAGAGAGTTAGACACAAAGGCACAAAACCCACTAATGTTACTTATACTTTTATTCTCTCACAAAATAAGCTAAACTGTAAAATAACATTTTATTCAAATGATCTCTTTGAAGGCTATTTCTAATTATTCTAATCTGCAATATGACCATGCAGTTTTGCACAATAATTTCATTCTTATTAGCTATTGGCTTATAACCAATGTGCTCCCAATGCTTTAAAATACAATCTTCATTTTCTTTACTTCAGAGCTTTGCTTGTTTCCCATTTTGATTTTGACAGACCTTGGATGTGCAACACTAATTGTAGTATGTAGTCACTGAGTTCATTGAAACCTCAGTGCAAACTGGTTTCTCCTATGACCTGCTGCTTTCAGAATGTTCAATGTTCACAGTGGGAGGTACTTACTAATAAGTCCTTGGAGATAACAGAACTCTGGTGGCCACTGGATTGGAAAAATGGACATTCAACCCTGAGGGCTGAGAATCCCACCAGGCAGCAATCTTCTCAAAGGTCATGGAGTCCCTCCAGGCTCTTGCTTGGAGTAGGTAAATTGGAGTCTATGCCTGGATAATCAGGAGAGAAAGCAGGGTTATTAACAACAGTGAAAACACAGGAGACACTAGTGTCTCATATCTGCCTTCTCCCAAGTCATGGGGAGCAGAAGTGGCCATGGATACAAACATGGGAGAACAGTGAAAAGGTATGCAATTACACCCAAGGGTGAGGTCAGTCCTGAAATAACCATAAGCAAAGGGCAGCTCAGTTTAGAATTACCATCACATAGCAAGCATACAGGAGTTTGAGGCTTGATTGAAGTAACCATAAACAGAGATAAATTTAATTTATAATTATCATCACAATACTAGGAGAAGCTAAACTCAAAATAACCTTACACAAAGGTAAGTTCAGTTAAGAATTGCCATTACTATAGCAAGCATACACAAGGGTGAGGCTAGACTTGACATAACCATAAAAAAGGTAAGTTAGTCTAAGATTGCCATCACAGGCTAAACGCACCCAGTTACAACTATTTCAGATATTATCCTTTTGCTGATTTATTATATAAAGGCATCTATATAATGATCTTAACTCTTAGTTACAATTTCTAGTAAGTTTTAACTTTAAAACAAATTGAGCACTTTTGTTTATGAACTAAAAAACTAGAATTATTTTATTTGGAACTTTGTTGTTATGTTTTCCTGCTTTTCCAGCTGTTGAACTTGTTCTACTTGTGAATTCTTTTATACATCAAATCCAATTGCAAGGCACTATTGAAATGTCAAGACTTATTTTTAGGTTACCGTTCACCTTTATCCAATTTGTGCAGGCAAGCAGGCAGGCAAAGTTCAAGTAAACAAAGACTAGAATATGAGAATTTTAAACACTTAATTATCATACAGAAAGTCCTGATGGAAGCCATTCTTCAGGAACTTTTTAACCTTAATTAATGGCTTATAAGGATGTTCCTTATTCTACAGTGGAGAAGTTTACTAAAGAGCCTAATTCTGATCCTGTTTACTCCCCTTTAAGTATGACTGACACTAAGAGGGTTCCAGAGTGGCAGGTCAGGACTAAATGTAGTAGCTCTCATGTGAGTTAAGAAATTAACAAATGTATTCATCAGCAAAAGGGGAGCTGATGCAAAGTAGCAGAAATCTGTTGGCTTTCATAAAGGGTTTTTATTTTGGGTAAAAGCTTACAGTTACAAGACCCTAAAGAGTTCAACTCAAGGAAAGTTCCTCACCAAAGCCTGTTGTCATGTGTTGAAGCAAAATGGTGGGCAACATCTGTCAGGCTTCAACCTTCCTCTTTCCTCTTAAGACTTCAATTGCCCAGCTTCTTCCAGTCTCAGCTATTGGCTGGAGGGCTTGTTTCTTTCCAGGCCTGCTCAGATGCTCAGGGATCTGGTTTTTTCAGCTGCAAACTATCAGGTGAATGGCTCATCTCTCTTCCAAAGCTAACAAGTTCTCAAAGCTGACAAGTTCTCTCCTCTTCTACATCTATGGAGCTTTCTCTATTCCTCTGTGTTCTTCTCTGTGTATCTACTTCTGTATGTCCCCTTGATTGAATTTCCATTTATATAGCAGGCAAAGGGGTTGGGTACTCACAAAAAGTCACCAGAATTACATGGTTAAATCAAAACCCTAATATTAACATAATTTAATCAAGGGCATGTCAGCTGAATCTAACAAAATCAAAGTTGTGGCAAATATACCAGCCACATGTAAAATCTTATTAATAATGGAGGGGGGAAGGGGGGAGGTGTTGGGTATATGGGAATCACTTGTGTTCTATGTGTGACTTTTCTGTATCCTAAAGCTTCTTTGAACATAAAATGGAAAGAAAAAAAAAAGACACTGGCGGAGGCTATGGAAGAAAATGTCACTGTTCATACAAGACAACAGGTATTGAAGTGATGAAAGACACAATGTCTAAGAAAATTTTATTATTTCATATTAAAAGTTTTTTGTATTTTATTGGCTATTTTTAAAATTATTTCATTTTCTTATTAACTTTTTATGGTTATTTTGTGGGCTTCATTTTGGAGAGGTTTTGGATCACAGAATGATCACAGCAGTGGTGGGGGAGGATCACTGTTACAGGGTGTTGGTGATATGGTGATGCATGGGAAGGGGTTCACCTGGGTCATCCTTCTAAGACATAAGAATATGTTCAAGTGTTCATTGTCTCAGTGGGTGGGGTTCCACAAAATACCCAAAAGAATATTGAATTCCCATCCTATGGAGTGCTGCTACATTCTCTAATAGGACAGCAAGAATCCCTTGAGTACACAGGAAATGTCTAATGAAGGAAGTCAGACCATTATGCCAGGCCCTTTTGATATTGATGATTGTACTTATAAAACTCTTCCTGTGAATTGAAACTTAGCTTAGTAATATATACTGCCTAAGAGTTACCTCCTTACAAGGAACAAGAAAGCCTCCTAGTTTCTCAAATGTGACCTCTCTCTAAGCCAAACTCAGCATATAAACACACTATCATTCCCGTAGCATGGGATATGACTCCTGGGGATGAGCCTCCCTGGCACAGAGGGATTATTACTAAGCACCAAGTAGCAATGCATCTAGAAAAAGACCTTGACAAAAAGGGGGAAATGATAAATACCATTTGAGTTTTTATGGATAAGAGATTTCAAGGTGAGTCAGGAGGTCAATCCAGAGGTTATGCTTATACAATACTCAGGAGGATCTCATTGACTGACACAATAAACAGTGTCTCAAATAGCAGGGTCTTGAGGGATCTAGAGATATCCAGAAATTATAAGCAGGACACACAAGCTCAGGAATGCAGTGCCCTATCAGTGGGCCTTAGTTTGGAATTTATTCTCCCCAGTAACAGAGTTAAAATCATGTATAGGTTCTCTACACATGGCTCTTCTGCCCCTTTTATTTGAACCTATAATTAGCACAATATATGAGAAATATATATCTCAGAGACTTAAATCTTTGGTCCACCCATGGTCCAGTTGAGCCATGAATTTCAGCAGAGTTGCACCACCTACTCTCCAGTTCATTGGACTCACCCAAGACAACTAACAAGATGATGATGATGGACAACAACTATCCCAAGGAACAGAGAGTGTCTGCAACTGCAAGCAAGATAGCTCTATCCATCTAACTCATGGGATCTAAGGCCATTGTCAATTAGAAGCAGAGTGGTCATCAACATCTCAAAATCCTGAAGATTAGGGAATGAAAAATGGACTAAAGCAGACTTATTATTATTCCACTATAAATGTATTATTATTTTAGCAATGGAAGAACTCTTATCTTTGATGTATAGGCTGTGGCCACCAGAAGTTCTGAGGACTAGGAGAGGGAAAAATAGGTGTAATATGGGGGAATTTTCAAGACACTTGATTTGGCCTGCATGATATTGCAGTGACTGATGCAGGCCATTGTGTATTTTGTCATAACTTGCAGAATTGTGCAAGAAAGAGTGTGAACTATGGTTGGGCTGTCCTCCTTGGTTGGTAGCAATGTTTCAATATAGGATCATCAATTGTATCACACTAATGAAGAATATTGATAATGTAGGAAAGTGTGGGAGGGGGAGGGATTGGGATATTTGTGAATCCCCTATATTTTTTATGTAACATTTATGTAATATAAAGCTTCTTTAAAAATAAAAATAATTATAAATTATTTATTAAATAAATCCAAATGATGGTAAGATTAGGAAAAAAAAGAACCATCTATATGTTGTTTACCAAAGATTCAACTTGAACATAACGACACAACCCAGTTAAAAGTCAAATGTTGGGAAAAAAAATTTTCCATGGAAATAGTAACTGAAAAAGAGCTGGAGTAGTGATACTAATATTGGACAAAATATATGTTATGTACAAAACTGTTATAAGGGATGAAGAAGGTCATTATATAGTAACAAAAGGGGAAAATCACCATTTAATAACTATTTATGCAACTAACCTGAGTGCACCAAGATACATGAGGCACACACTGGCAAAGCTGAAGGGAGAAATAGATTTCTCTACAATAATTGTTGGAGACTTCAACACCTCACTTTCAGTGTTGGATAGAACTTCTGGACAAAGGATAAATAAAGAAATAGAGAACTTAAATAATATGATAAGTGAACTAGACCTAACAGACATCTTAGAGCATTGCACCCCAAAATAGTAGGACATACATTCATTTCAAGTACTCATGGATTCTTCTCCAAAATAGATCATACATTCGATCACAAGACAAGCCTCAATAATTTTAAAAAGATTGAAGTTATATGAAAAACTTTCTGTGATCATAACAGA
>JAQZBX010062071.1:0-16977 GCA_029593785.1 Cabassous unicinctus
TGCAGGCACTGCACCCAGGCTGGCACAGGCTGCATCTCTGGCCAGGGTTGGGGGAGGGGTTGCCGCAGGGGTTGCCGCAGGGGTGGAGGGTGAAAGCATGAGCAGCCACGGGGGAAAGGGCCAGCTCTGGGTCCCCTCACTGTCCCCAGGCTTTTCCCTTCCTGTTCCTGGATCCACCCTGAGTGCTGTCCTCTATCCCCTGCCAGCCTCGCTCCCAGGGAAAGCCTGAGACTGCTCACTGAGTGGACGCGGCGCCTGCCCCGGAGCCAGTCTGTTGGTCAGGAGGGATTGCGATCCTGCAAGAGTATAGAATGGTCCCAGATTCAGGGCCAGGGCCCAGGGAGTCTCCATGGAAGGCCACACTCCCCACACTGGGGGTACTCCCCAGCTTCCCATGAACTAGGAGTTGAAGAAAGGGGATCCACTCGAACCACTCCACAGGGAGGGGGACGTGAAGAGGAAGACAACAAATGGCAGGTACACTTCCCACCTGGTGCTCAGGGGGTGGGCTGTGGGGTGGCGGGTGTACTGTGGCCGTGTATGCCCACTGCCACTCATCCAGTCTAAGATTCATTCATTCATTCAACAAATATTTATTCAGCACCTATTCTGTGCCAGGTGCTAAGAATATGGCAGGGAGTAAAACAGACAAAATGCCCTGCCCTTGTGGTGCTGACATTCTAGCAGGGTGAGACAGACAGTAAACAATAAACATGGTTATATGTAAATTATATAGTATGTTAGAAGGTGATACATGCTGCAGAAAAATATTAAAAGCAGAGCAGGGTGAGCAGGATTGGGGTGCCAGGGCTGGGCTGGTTGCAGAATTAAACAGTGTTCAGGTTGAGAGGGTGGCATTTGAGCAAAGAGTTAAAGAGAGTTGGGAGTGAGCCATGTGGACGTTTGGGGAAGAGCGTTCCAGAAAGACAGAGCAAAGCATTATTGAGCACCTACTCTGGGACAGTCACCTCTGCCAGGAGTAGGGGATTCCATGGGGGACAAGACAGACATGGCCTCAATATCTGGTGCATTGTGGGTGGGGGTGTGGCGGGTGGCATGTGATATGTGGATAGGATTTTGTGGATGGTTTGTGACCACAGGGTGTGAGGTGAGCATGGGTGCTTTGTGAACACAGAGGCGGGTGCAGAGGGCATTCGTAGAGGGAGAAGGAGGCCATAGGGTGTGCCTGACATGAGTTAGGGATTGTGGGAGGAGAAATTGCCCCTTTTCCACCCCTCTCACCCCCTCTGCACAGCTTTTCAACCTCCCTGGCCCTAGTGTCCCCGCTCACCTCCTGGGCTCTTTCCCAGGGACCGGGGAGCCAGGTGAGCAAACCTGGCAGGAGTTGAGATTGTTTAGACAGAGGCAGGGAAAGCCAAGGCCCAATTTCATTCATTCCGAAGGATTTCATTCATCCAGCCTTTCCCCATTAAGCTTATTATTTATGTAATTGAAGCCTTTTCTCGGTGTCAGAGGCCTTTGTGGGCCCACATTGCTGGGGTCCAAAATACAAATTCACTGTACTTCCCCAAACAAACCACAAATAAGACAAAAATAGCTTAATGACTAGAGGTGTTAATGGATGCAGGGTACATGAAGGTGCTAATTATTCTTCCCTCCTGAGGGCTTTAGGCCCTTGGGGCCAGCTGAATAAGGCACTTGAAAAAAAAGCAAGTTTAACTTGTAGTGTGAGGGATTTAAATTAGGCATAAAAAATAATGTTACCCATGTTTGGTATCTTCCCAAAGAGCACATTGTACTTGACCTAAGATGGTGTGGATGCAGGCAGCGGGATGGATGAGAATGCCTCTACTTTATGCACATATGGATTTGTGAAAAGCCTGAGGATTCCTCTCTGTGTTCTCTGACTACGATGCTCCACTGGTCCACTGGAGGTTGTGTCAAGGGTCCACGGTCTGGGCCTAGGACTGAGCTGACAGGCACATTTCCTTGGAAGGACCATTTCCATCCATCCCCATACCTCTGTGCCTTTTGTTTCACAGACATGTGCACCACACAAACCGTGGATATCTCACACACTGTATACACGTCACATACCATGTACATCTCTCACATCATGTACACATCACATGGCATATACACCTTAATATACCTCACACTCTGAGGATACCTCACACTCTGTGAATGCCTCACACACTGTACATCTCTCACATTGTGTATACTTCACACATTATGTACACCTCACACTCCATGTACACCTCACACATTGTGGTACACCTCACACTTCATGTACACCTTAAACTCTGAATATTCCACAAAATGAATATACCTTACACACTGTATATCTCACACACTGTGTGAGATACCTCACACTCCATTATTCCTTATACTTCACATATTGAGTATACCTCACACTTTCTACACTTCTCATTCATGTACACATCACACTGTGTAAATCTTATAAACCATGTATACCTCACATACATCTCAAACACCATTTATATTCCACATACCATGTACACCACATACAATTATATCTTATACACAGAACATACACTGTGTACCCTCTCACCTCATGTATACTTCATATACTTTATACACCACATACCATGTATACCTCATACTCCATGTATACCTTGCACATGTGTATATATATATATATATACTTTTCACACTGATTATACCTCACCTACCTTCACACACTTTGTGCACACCACACATTGTATCCCACACTGCTTATACTCTATTTCAGGTTTATCCACACCTTGGTCCTAGTATGAACACTTGCCTCCCCCTAAGTCCCTGGACATCCTTCACCCTGCCCAGGAAGAAGTTTGGACACTAAGTGAGCATACTGGTTGTGGCATCTGCGTCTCCTTTGCAGTGCCCAGTTTGAACTTTTAAGCTGAATCTTCCTGCCTAGCTGGAGGTCAGGCCTCTGTCCAAGGGCCAAGGGAGAAGTAGCTTTGGGGTTGAAGTGGAGGGCGAACAATGGGGGGCCTGGTGACAGGGACAGTGCATGTGGTGGGATCCAGTGGGCAGCTGTGGGGTTGGGGAGGGAGCTCAGCTCCCCACCCCTCTCCTGATGCCTCCTTTCTGCCTAATCAGCCCACCTGCCAGCTTGAAGGGCTCCAGGGGGCTGGGATTAAGGCACACACAGCCGTTGGGCTCCGGGGACAGACGCCAGCTGCTGCCCCCAGCAGCTGCCCCAGCTACACGCCTCTGAGAGGAGGTCAGGCGCCTTGGGAAGGCCCAGTTCTCTCCCAAAACCCAGCCACCCCTGGCTAGTGGTACCCTGGGCAGAGATCTCCTGGCAGAGGGACAAAAGGCACAGGGCCTCATGACTGGTGCTCGGGCTGCCAGAGATGTCTGTCATCTGGCTTGAGTCCACAGCCTGTCCTGCCACCTCCATGAAGGCTCCCTGGATTGCTGCTTCTCCCTCGTTTGGGAAAGTGATTTACGGCCCATGTGCCCTAGCAGGCCCACCTTCTCTCCCACAAGCATTTCCTGAGCAGCCCCTCTGTTCACAGGATCCTTGTGCGCTGCAGCAGCCCCCTGCCCTCTGAGAGCTCCATCTAGTGGGAGGAGAGACCCATGAATGAATCATCACAACACCCTGTGGGAGCACCCAGACTGGCAACAAACTCTGCTGGTGGCGCTCCAGGAGGCTTCCCCACGGAGAAGACATCCCACTTTAGTACTGAAGGATGAGTCGTGGTGCCCAAGTGGAGAGCTGGAGGGAGGCTGAGAGAGCAGCTTGAGCCAAGGCCAGGAGGCGTGGCAGCGAGCCTTGGGGTGCCCCCATGTGGCTGGCCCTGTATCCGGGGTGCCTCGGGTCATTTGGGACCTGCTGCCTCAGACCCCCAGAGGAACAAACGGTCTCTGAGGTGAAGCCCACGAGATTTCCAGGCAAGACAGTGGTGGTGTCAGGGGTAGAGGGTGGTGAGAGGAGGGATTGCAGGGAGAGGACTGCAGCCTCATGCAGTGGGCAAGGCTTGGACTGGAGTCCAAAGACCAGGGTTTTCACCTTAGCCGTGCTACATCCTGCTGTGTAACCCCCTTCCACACAGCTTTCTGGGTCTGTTTCTCCACACATGGGAGGGAGGCACTGGACTCCGGGCTCCACTCACCTTGCTGGGGACCCTGCTTCTCCCTGGCCTCCCTCTCGGGCCTCCTTTCTGTGGGCAGGAGGGCAGAAGCCTGTCCTCAGCCTCTGTCCCCCTGGCCCAGCACAGGCCGGGTACCCGCAGGCACTGGTCAGCTCCAGGGACAGGTGGAGCAGAGGCCTGGGGTTCAGATTGGAAAGGCTTTTAACTTGAGTATCCCCACCCCAAGGAGCACTGGAGGACCACAAATGCCATAGTCGTTGTTTGCTTTGGCTGTAGAAGCAGCACAATTTCCCTTGCGTCCTGTCTGAACTTGGCCTAGGAGATACAGAGCTGATCTTTCCTGACGTGGAGACAGGGTCACCAGTGCCTATGACTGTGTTCTCCAGGTGTATCCACTGGCCTGCGGTGTCAGATAGACCTGGATTCAAATGCTGGCTCTGCCCTTTACTACCTTGGGTAAGTCACTTCTCGCTGTGTCTCATTTTCTCCAGCCATAAAATGTGACTAATCCTAGCACCCACCTCATAGGATTGTAAGGCTTCAATAAGCCGAAGCATGTGGCTCTCGGCACACGCTAGGAGCTTGGGAATTATTCTTGCTTTCCTTTCTCTCTCTTTGTATGGAAGCTATGGCTAAGCAGTGGGTAGAGGTAGATTGGGACAGTGGGGAGACTGGTCTGATTATTATGGGCTCTGGACTTCTTGGTACCAGGGGCCATAGTGGGTGGGGGCGGCTGGAAGGGTGGGTGACAAAGTATTGTCTGCTGCAGCGGGCGTCACTGCCTCCACTGTGTGCACGGGCAGCCTGCCAGCCGCCCCCAAACAAAGCCCAGCCCAGGGGGAGCAGAGCGGGCTGATGACAGATGCAGAGGGGCTGGTGCAGGCAGGGCCAGGAGTTGGGGGTGGGGGAGCCCAAGGAGGCAGCTCTCTGCAAAAAGGCTGAGGCCCAGCAGAGTCCACATCTCAGTGGGCCGGAGTCCCCACCCTGTTCCAACATGAGTGGCAATCATTATTCCCATTGGACAGCACAAGAAACAGGCCCAGAGAGGCTGAGGACCTCACCCAAGGTTCTCACATGCTTAGTTATGGAGTCTCTGCATACTCAGCTGACTCCGCGAAGCTCAGACCTTGGAGACACAGGAATGGACTTGATGGCTTCTTGAGGACCGTTATGTCTGGGATTCTCTGAATGGATAGGGCTGGACTTGCCCCCCACCTCATGCCCCTGAAGCAGGTACACCCACCAATGTGGAGAAAGGCTGACACTGATTCAATTTCTCTGTGGTCACGAGGTGGCTACCTCTGCCATGACATCTGACTCCAGCCCATCTGGCTCAGGGTCTTGGATCCCACTGTCCCTCCTTAGCTCCAAGTGGCTATGGGAGAGGAGGTAGAGAGGCCATGGGGGGGGCAGGGGGGGAATGAATGAGAGAGAGATGTCTGAGATTGG
Source organism: Cabassous unicinctus (assembly GCA_029593785.1). Lineage (NCBI taxonomy): Eukaryota > Metazoa > Chordata > Mammalia > Cingulata > Chlamyphoridae > Cabassous > Cabassous unicinctus. The sequence continues at coordinate 5,520 of JAQZBX010062071.1, forward strand.
GGCCTTGCTGATTCCCATCAAATATGCTCCCATCCACTCAGCCCATCCCCTGCCTTTTCTTCCCTTCCCAGCCAAACCTTCTTTTTCACTTTTTATGAAGAATTTTAAACATACAGAAGTAGAGACAATAATACAACAAACCCCATTTCCAGCTCTGACAACCATTAACCCAGGTCCATATCTGACATCTTAATACGCCATCCACTTCCTCCCCTCTTGTATTATTATGAAGCAAATTGCAGCCATCATAACATTTCATTTGTATGTATTTGAGCATTCATTTATTTCCAAAAATAAGGACTTCTTTTTTAAGAAAAATAAGCACAATACCATTAGTGTACTAAAAGAATGAATAATAATTCCTTATGTCATCAAATACCCAGTCAGTAATCCAATTTGTAATTGTCTCATAAATATTTTGTTTGTTTGAATCAGGATTCAAATAAGGTCTACACATGGTGATTGGTTGATATGCCGTTTAAGTCTTATCTGAAAATTCTCCCTCTCTATTCAATTTTTTATTGAAAAACTAAATAAAAGCAACCTGGGTTGTTTGTCCTGGAGAGTTTCTTACAGTCTGGATTTTACTGCTTGCATCCCTGTGGTGAGGTTTGACATGTTCCCTATCCTCAGTATTTTCTGTAAATTGGTAATTGGATAGAGGCTTGATCACATTCAGATTTGCTTTGCTTTGCCAAGTCTTCTCTGTAGGCAGAGTTGTGTTCTTCCCTCCAGGGAACATAATGTCTGGGTGTCTCCAACCAAATTTGTTTGGCGTCTCCACTTCCTGGCTCCTCTGCCTCACCTCCCACTTTCTCATCAGCCTCCTGAAGACAGGCTTCTGTCTACACCTCTTCTCTGAAATGGCAGCCACGAACCTCCTCATTGCTAAGGGGGTTATTTCTACCCTCCTGCCTTAGAGGATTCTCTTTAAGGTCACTGTTGACTATAACCTCTTTCTCAAAATGTTCTACCCCCTCCGTTTCTAAGACAGCATCCTCTCCTGTTCTACTCTGACCACCAGCCTTTCTTTTCAAGCCTTCTTCCCTCTCTCTTCATGCCTGGTCTGTGCTTTAAATGCTGATGATCCCTCTGGGTCTGTCCTTGGCCCCCACTTTTCTCTCCACAGAGCCATTATTCATTTCCAAGACTTAGCCACCATCTATATGTGGGTGTCATCCTCCACACAACTTCATATATCCAGCTGTCTACTGAACAGCTACCTGGATGTCTCACAGGCCCTCAAATGCATCATGTCCCAAAATGTCCTCACTGTCTTCCCCAGAAACCCTCAGGAGATCTTTCTTTCTCATCCGATGGAACACTACGGGCTCTGTTACCCAATGGGAGGGACTTTGGCATCATCTTTCACCCTTCCCCCTTGTACCCTCATTTAACCAGCTGCTAAAATCTCACTGATTTCCCTTCTTAAATATTTCTTGAAGCCATCTCTTCCCTTCTACTCCTCTACTACTGTTCTAGAGCAGGCCCTCCACATCTCTCATCTCTGTTATCACAATAACCTCATAACTGGTGTCACTGCCTTGAGTCCCAGGCCCTTTAAATCCATCCCAACACTGCCATTCAGCTGATCAGCTGATCTCGAAGTGTCTTCCCTGCAGAACACCCTCTAGTGGCTCCCTGCAACCTCCAGAATGAAGTTCAGGTGTTCTGGCATGGCAGCCAAGGCTTTCCAGAATGCATTCCTTACTTATTCTCTGGCCACACAGCCCAATGTTCCCTGGGAGGTACTATGGGCTCCTCTGACAGGATGGCTCCTGCAGCCAGGCCTTTGCTCTCCTTGTTTCCTTCCAGGAATACCCCAGTGCCTTTTACGGCCCGCCTAGCTGCTACTTGTCCTTTAAGACTCAGCTTAGGTCATCTCATTCAGGAAGCTCACTCCCCAGGCAGGTTCAGTGCTCTCTCTTTGTTCCTATGCCTCAGTTTCCTCATCTATGAGAAGTTATCATAAGGATGAAATAGATACACCTAGGTAAAGGACATAGAACAGCAAACACAGTAAGTGGCTCAAGAATGTTCTTGTTATTATCATTGCTGTCTCTACACAGGATTTACCATATTAGGTTGAAACTCTTTCTTGTCATTCTTCTATCCTAGACTGTGAGTCCCCAAGTGCTAACTTTCTTCATGCTGCAGTCCCCAGTGCCCTGGCACAGTCTCATTCACTTGTGCGCTTAGCATGGCAGAGATAGCCAGGAGTCTCTCAATGTCCATGCTTCACTTTTACATTGCGGTATCATTTTAGATGGAAACATAGCCACTTAGCAGAAGACTGAATATTCCAGATTCCCTTGCAGCTTCATGTGGCTATGTGACTAAGCGTTGGTCAATGGGGTATGAATGGAAGTGATTTGTGTACAACTTCTTGGTTATGGCCTTAAAAGAAAGGAGCTTCTCTTCTCCTTTCCTCCTCCCGGCTGGCTGGAATATGGGTGATTGGCAGGAGCTGGTAGGCATCTGTGGTCGACAGCATAATGCCCCCGCCATGACCATTTCCTAATCCTCATAACCTGTGACTACGCTATCTTAAATTAAAGATCTTGATATGGGGAGATTCTCCTGGATTATCCCAGTGGGCCCAATGTAATCCCAAAGGTCTTTATAAGGGAAAGAGGGGAAGGCAGGAGGGTCAGAGCCAGAGAAGAAGCTATGATGATGGAAGCCAAGATCAGGGTGATGCAGTCACAAGCCAAGGAATGCAAGCGGTCTCCAGAAGCCAGACAGGGCAAGGAACAGATTCTCTCCTACAGCTTCCAAAGAGGAGCACAGCTCTGCCAACACCTTGATTTTTAACCCTGGCTTCTGGCCTCCAGGACTGTAATATAATAAATTTGTGCATTTTAAGGAACTGAGTTTGTGGTTATCAGTTCAGCAGCTGTAGGAAACTAATACAGTATCTTAGATCATGTGATGGAATTTGCTTATAGAAGATGGCAAAGCAACAAGATAGGAAGAACGGGAGTCCCTCGTGTTGTTAAACTGCCATCCAAGTCTTTGACCACTTACCTGGAATTCTATGTGAGAAAGAAATAAACTGCATTTTTGGATGTCTTTGTTATTCCTGTAGCCTAACCTATATCCTAATTAATATGCATACCTACTATATGACTGGCACTGACAGAGACCCTGGGAAATAAAATCTATAATGCTTGTGGTAAGTGGTGGTGAATGAGATATATCTAGGAAATTAGGTGAGTAAGGTTTGTTTTTCTCATTTTGTAGAAAGGGCCAAGAGGTTGGGTGACTACCCCCAGGCAAAGAGAGGGTGTGTTCCTGAGGCAGGAAGTAGCGATTCTAGGGTGACCTTTAGGGAAGATGAGAAGTGAAGGCCAGGGGAAGGGAGGCAGTTATAAGTGAAGTGGTAAACAGCCTGTGGGCTCTGGGGTCACACTGCCTCAATTGCATTCTTAACTCTGCCACTTAACTGTGTGACCTTGGTAAATCCCTCAATCTCTCTAAGCCTCAGTTTCCACATCTGAAAAATGAGAATATTAATTACCATGTCTCAAAGTGCTGTTGTGGATATGAAGTAGAAGGATGCATAAAAAGTGTATCTAAAGCACCAAGCTGGGGACATAGTAAGTGCTCAGTAAATAGCAGCTCTTTTTAAGGTGTCACCTGTCCAAAACTCAGTGGACAAGCCTATCCACTGAGTGTTGGTGAGTCCCAACACCCTGCCCTCTCTGTGACTTCCCAGTCTTTAAACCTAGGTCTCTCACACATAGACTTCTAGAATAGTTATAGCTTCCACTTAATGGGCCCTGCCCAAGAAAGGAAGAGGATCTTCCTGCCTACCCCTCCTCCCATCTCCCTGTCTTTTGTCCTAAATGAGGGTGGAGATGTAATTCCCTAATGGGAGGCAACTGTTGGCAAATGTGTGGGATCCCAGGTATAGATCCCGTTAAAAATATCCCAGGTACAGTGTCCTGTTAAAAATGTTTCCCATGGGCATCTCTCTGACTATTCTTCCATTCAGGAGGAGAAGCCAGAATGGAACTGCAGTTTTCTCACTTGTTGCAAATGATGCTCATTTGCTTAGCTCACTCATGCATTTTTCCAACAAACCATGAGCATTTACTCCGTGCCTAACTCTGGCAGATGCAAAACTGAGCAAGTCTTGGTCTTTTCCTTCAATGAGCTAATGTTCTAGGGAGGACAGCAGATGGGGAGACAGCTCCTGATCCCAGAAGGCAGAATGAAATTGCTAGCTGGAGGGGCAACGGCAATCCTTGCACTGAACAAGAATGACTAGTGGAGGGGGGTCATCATTAAACAACATTTTCTTGTGGAGGAGGTGCTCTCCCAGTCTCTTTAAATTTGCTCTGTGGTGTGACTGCTCCGTTCCTGAACCTGGATGAAAATGTGGGCAGTCCATGACTTTTTTGGTCTCTTTTAGGTAATAAAAGGTCCTACTGTCATCTCAGGTTGCAATACTTTGGTAGACAGGAATCTAAGATGTCCCCCCTAGATTCCCTCCCAGCTCTCCACCCCTGCCCGCTACTCTGTGTACGCATCCTCAACAATCCCCATGACTGTGAATTTGATGGGTTTTACTCATGTGAATAGGTTATGTTATATAGCACAGCTGACCTTAAGGTTGGGAGACATTTGGGTGGTCCTGATTTAATCATATGAGCTCTTTAAAAGCAGAATTTTCTCTGGTTTGTCACAAAAGAGGAAGTCAGAAATCAGAAGCACAAGACGGATTCAATATACCATTGCTGGTTTGAAGATGGAGGTGATGATATAGGAAGAACCTGAGAGAGCCCTCTAGGAGCTGAAAGTGGCACCCAGCCCACAGCCAGCAGGAAAATGCGGACCTCCGCCTTACATCTGTAAGAAACTGGCTTCTGCCAACGACCTGAATGAGCGTGGAAGTGGAGTTTTCCTCAGAGCCTCTAAACAAGAACTCAGCCTGGCTGACATCTTGATTTCAGCCCGGTGAGACCCTGAGCAGAGAACCCAGCTACGACTTCTGACCTGACTGTGAGTTAATAATGGGTGTTGTTTTAAGCTGCTAATTTTGTGGTCATTTGCTTTTCAGCAATAGAAAACGAATGCAAATACAGTTTCAATTCAGAAATCACAATGTGCAGTCTCATAGAATGATAAAACTCTGAAAAGAGACTTAAGTTGAGGCTTTTCTCTCCTATTCTCCAGCACGAGTCTGCTGTGAGTTTGAAATCTGCAGTCAATGTGACTTGCTGCTTAGAAAGGAGAGGAGTGATGGGGCAGGAATGCTCTTGTTTAACTGGTACCGTCACAGTATACTAGTGTCAGTGCTCTCCAGGCTTGGAAGGTATTTTAGTGCATACGCTTTCCATCCGGGTGATGTTTTTTTTGGAGATCCTTCCCACCTCTATTGCTAGGAACCTCTCACCTGCCTCTCTATTCCACCAATCTCTTGCAACTCTAGTCTTTCTGTGGTCTACCTCCAGTTTTCTTTTGTTGAGGACACATTCATCTTCTGATGGCTTCTAGGGTGGGATCCAAGATACCCCTTGCTGCTCTTATATATGGTCCACATCTGGTCCACAGGAAGTACTTATGCATCCTTGCCGTAACATCTTTGGGAAGGCAGCCCTCTACTCTGCAACCTGAGGCCATTTGAGCTATCCTCTCACCATTTAGATTTTTTGATGCATGATTCAGACATCAGCATACCATGCCTCCAAACTGCAGTGGAGCTATGTTAAGATCCCCCAGTGGTCTCCTTAAAGGCTCTCTTTCTTGACTTGGTGAAGGGGAAGCTTACTCTACTCCACCCTTTGGGGGAAGATTCATAGCCCCAGTGTCTCTCTCCAAAGAAAATCTTCCGATAAACTCTCAACTCTCCAAGATCATTGGTTCTCAGCCACCTACTTAGAAATACTTGCACTTAGGTTAGGACATCACTTTGGAGTATGCCTCAGCTGGAACTTCCATAACATCCTCAACACAACTAACTCAAAATGGAGATACAGAAAAGGACCAATGAATGCTTTGACTGGAGTGGGAAGGAGGGGAGTGGGAGGTCTCACAGAGGCAGACCTAGATGTAGATCTAGGTTAAATATAGGTGGGCAGAGGGGAAAGGAAGAACATTCTAAGCTGAGGGACCAAAATAGGCCAAAGCAGAGAGATTTAAAAGGGCACAGCTGTTCAGGGAATACCCCACCAGAGAAGAGAAAATTCATGACTTCTGGATTAGGACCTATCTAAGTTTGAATCCCAAATCTGCTGTGTGTTTTGGGGCAGTCTATTTACTCACTTTGCTCTTCAGTTTCCTAATCTGAAAAAACGGCATGGATCTGTTATCTATTACCATGAATTGCTGCGTAATAAACACTCCAAAACTCCATGGCTTAAAACAATAAGCATTTATTTAGCTTATGAGTCTGCAGGTTGGCTTTTTAGGTTAGGCTGTTCTCCTGGGCTCATCTGGGAAGTTCTTTTGGACTCAGCAGGGCTCACTCATATGTTTCAGTGAAATATTTCTTAACTCAATCAGGCTGGCCTTGGCTGGGGTGATTGGGGCAACTCAGCTTTTCTCTACAGGACTCTCTCTCATCCTTCAGTAGGCTATCCTGAGCATTTTTTAATGGTGATGGGTTGATATTCAGCCAGAACAAGCACAGTGCCACTGGCTGGCAGGCACACACTCACCCATCATTTACAAAGTTATGTTCATCTGAGCAGATGCCCTACCAAATGAAAGGAGTCACTGAAAGCCTTTCAAACCATTAGCTTCCCTCCTCCTTCCCTGACAAATGAAAATGAAGTCTCCTGCATTATTAGCAACAATGGTGATGATGATTATGATAATATTAATAGCTCCCACCTACTAAACGGGAAAAACATAATTCCATCTGAGTCTCACCTTAACTCGCCAATATTAAGTACTATTACTCTCGTCATTGTATAGATGGGGAACTGAGGCTCAGAGAAGCCATTCAACTAGCAAGTTGCAGTGCTGGACTTGAACCCAAGCCTCTCCAACTCCAGGACTAATACTCTTAACCACTTCATTTTTTCTCCTTTAAAGGGATTGTGTTTATTCTGATCTCCATAGACTCAGAGGCCACTGGACAGTTATGTTACATTTCGCTAGCACACTTCGGCCATTCTCCATGTGCTTCAGAAGAGACAGGCAGACAAGCAGCAGCAGACCCACAGTGGAGGGGCTCATGACTGAAGGGGATTTTTCCAGGTCTGTACGGGTGGCTGGGACCCCCAGTCACAAAATCATCTCCTTCCCACTCCCAGAGTTTCACTTGAAACCTCGCCAAAGCTGGTCATTCCTGGGGACAGCCTGAGGTCATGGCCAAAGCCAAGGCCTCGGAACTGGCCCTCCTCCCAGGGCCCTGACCTCTCATGGCTCATCTCTAGGGGTCAGAGAGGAGCAGGACTCCAGTAGGGAAAACAAGGCCCCAAACCTCAGGCCTGAGTTGAAGAAACCCGAGAAGGCCCACGGAACAGCTGACTCTGGGCGCCACGTTTTGGAGGCGGCTGCCCCCTCCCCTATACTGGTTGTGCTGTGAGTCACGGGTTTTAAGCTGAGCACTCTGGGAGATTAACCAGCTTTGTGACCAGCTGCTGGAGGAGGATACTTGGCCGAAAGAAGCAGGATAAGGTTACCCTCTCAGAAGTTTATAGGAAGGCCCATAAATGTCCCCAACTGCTGTGGGGCCCATGATCTGGGGCTCTCCGGGGTGCTCCCCCTGCCTGGGCCCTCAATGGCTACACTCATCTCCCCAGTTCTCACCCACCTGGCAGGTTCTACTCTTCCGGCCCCTTGGGCATGTCCACCACTTGGGGCCCAGAGTTTGGGCCATGTGCCTCCCTTCCCCAGATGACAGGATGACACACATTAGGAACAGAGCCCAGCCTGGAGTCAGTGGGAAGGTCCTGGCTCCAGCCTGGCTCAGACATGGGGCAGAGGCTGGCGGGAAGTGCCTGGAGCGGGTGGTGGGCTGCGGGCACAAAGGCTGCCACGTGCTGGGCGTAGTGGAAGGCTACAGACCCTGTGGACCCAGAAGGAGGGAGCCTGGGGGTGAGGATCCAGGAGGCCTGGATGGAGCAGGCTGTGCCACTGGCCCTTTGGGCCTTAGTGTCCTCACCCACCAAAAGGAGGATATGCATAGACCAGTTGTTTTCCAGCTGTGTCCTGTGGAGTCCTGGCCCCTCGGAAGTACTGCTGAGAGCCTACCAATGTTGGATTAGAGTTCTGGCCTAATAACTATCATCATATGACTACATCCATAACTCCCCATTTCACATATGTGTATTCATCCAAATAGCCTCATTTCCCCCCGTCACTGACTGACTTTATCCATTCATTCAACAAGTATTTACTGAGTGCCTGTTACGTGCTCTGTTGACGCTTGTGGAGATAAAGTTGCATACTCTAAGAAATAGCGTTCTACATTTGAACTTAAAAACTAATTTATAAAACCTCTGTCTGCTTTCTGTATTGGAGTTTCACATAAGAATTTATCTGAAGAATTCTGCTTCTAAAGAAGTTTGGCTTGGTGTGATCTGGTACCTTCCAACATAAAATGCTGCATCTGAGGAGGTAGTGGGGGCTCATGGAGAGGGCACTGATGGGGCTGAGAGACCTGGCTCAATCCTCTGTGAGTGGGTCAAGTTGACTGGCATCTCTGGGCCTCACCTCTGTGTTGGGGTCAAGAGCAGGTGGATGAGGATGGCCCCTGTGCCAGGGGCCTTTCCATACATCCTCTTCACAATCCTGGCAGGTAGGTATTTGCAGCCACATTTTACAGAGGGGGAAATGGAAGAACCTACTATAGGCCAGACCCTGTACTACATACTGGGGATACGCAGAAAGTGGGACAGTCTAGTGGGAGAGAGGCAGGTAATAAGAGGAATAGCTAACACATATACTACCCACTGTGAACTCAGTCCCCTCAGCACCACCACATTATCATTCCCATTTTATAGATAGAGAAACTGAAACCAAGACAGAAAGATTAGTGTCCCAAGGTCATATGTCAAGTAACATAGAGCTGGGATTTGAAGCCCAACACTTGGCCTCCTGAGCCCATGCACCTAACTACCATGCAGAGCTATCAACCAGGGCAATCATTCCCCAAATCTTCCTCCATGCCTTCTCTGTGCTGAGCACTGGGATGGCTGAAAGAATAGGACCATCCTTGCTCTCCCACAGCTCCCACTCTAATGGAGGAGGCAGATGTAGAACAGATCATCACCCCACAGGGTGAGGAGAGCAACACCTGGAGTCAGCATTGAGGGGAGGGGTGCAAGGGCAAGATCTTGGTGTGAATCCTGCCTCTGCCTCTGACCAGCTGGGTGACCTTGAACGAGGCATCAAAACCTCTCTGAAGCTCTGTTGGCTCATTAGAAAGATGGAGATAATAATATCCACCTTTCAGGACTGATTTAGGATTAAATGAGATAATGTATGTGCAGTGTCCAACACTGCATGGCAGACAATAAGCACCCAGTAAATAGCGTAGTTGTTGTTATTAATACTAAGGGGGCTGGTGGGGGGCAGTGGGTGGAGGAAGAGGGGGATGCTAGAACTTGTCTATGAGTCTGTTCTTGGCCAGAGGCTGGCCCACAGTGCCCAGCCCTCTCTCCAGCCCCAAGCCTGTCCAGGCACCTGCTGTGGGTCTTGGCATCCCCGTGCAGGGCAGGGAAGGGCCGGGGTGAGGCCAGGAGGGCGGGTGAGGACAGCCCAGCCCAGCTCCTCACTGCTCCTGGAGGCCAGGACTCCCTGGAAGGAGAGAGGGCATGTGTGTATATGGGGTAGTGAGTGGACACAGGGCTGGCTAGACCCTCCTGGCCTTTCTTTAGACACAAAGCCTCCCCAGCAAGCTCTCTCTAGGAGCTGGTACCAGGGGCAGGGGTCAGTGGCTCTGTCTGCCCGATGCCTCAGTTCAGGAAACACTCCCTGCCACTTTCCACGTGTGCAGGCCTGGTCTGGGCCCCGGAGGAGGGGGTGACCAAGGTCCTGCCTCTGTTCTCAGGGAGCTCCTGTCTCTGGGAATTGCAGACATCAGAGTAGCCCAAGCCAAGTGTGACCCACAGTTCTGCAAGAAGACAGAAAAGCAGGGTGGGAAAGGAGGGAGGGGACTGCAGCAGGAAAGGCTTCCCAGAGAAGGTGGCTCCCGAGCTCTGGGAAAGGGGGCCCTCCTTCCAGGCAGAGGGAACAGCAGGCTCCAAGACTCTGAGACTCTTCCATGGAGTTAGAGAAGATCTTTCGTTTGAACACAAGCTTTGTCCAGGTCTGAATATTTTGGTAGAAAATGGGCATGTTAAAGCAAGTCTAGGTCCCCTGAGCTAGCCTGGATTGAGGATGGGCTGGAGGGGGCAGGCCTGAGCTCAGGGAGGGCAGGGGCACTGGGGGTGGGAAGGGGCAGAAACCCCTCCTGTGGTCTCCATCTCAGCACCAGGGATTTGGGGCCCTGCAGGGTATGTAGCTGAGACATGGTCACGGAGAAGCAGACAGCAAGGAAGCTGCGAGCTCTTCCTGATACCCCCTAAACACAGGTTCAATGTCTCCAGGAGTCCATGGTCTTGCACAGACATTCAGGATATGGACTAAGGCCCTGGACAGTGGCATGGTCAACAAAGGGTGATAATAGGGGTTGTCATATCAGAGAGGCAGCTCCCAGGCACCCCAGTCAGATCCCCACCCTCACCCTCATGCTCAGGGACTCAGACCCACAGCCACACACCATCACATGGTGTCAACCGCGCATGATGGCACACAACCAAAGGGCCTCCATTTGACCCCAGAGCCCGGACACATAGTAGGACACCTTCAGTCTGCTCCAGGCTCCGGCTCAGGCCTGCGCAGCCGGCGGCCGTCAGCGACAGCCGCAGGGCCCCCGGGACACACGTGCGCACGCCGCCCGCAGCCGCACACACCCGCGCACACGCCGGCGCGGGCTAACGAGCAGGGAGCCCTTCTCGGCGGGAGGGAGCCAGTTGTCAGGCGGGGCCGCCGCGGTCACACAGCATTAGTCCTGCGGCCGCCCCGCCAGGTGCGGCCACTGCCCCTAATCCCTGGCCCCGGCCCGCTAAGCCGGGCCTGAGCAACGCCGCAGCTGGGGGCGGCCGGCCACGCGCCGCCCCTCACCGCAGCCCCAGAACCACCCCCTTCCAGGGCCACGCGCCCACCGCGGGGCCCCTCCTCACACCCTATGCCGGATCCCACCTCCCTATCCTTGTGCAACCCTCCCCCGCCCCTATGGTTGACCCTGTGCTCGCACCCCCATCTATCCTTTAGGCCCCTTCCCCCCACTACTTCGCCCCCAGATCCTACCCCATTTGCCCACCAGCCTCTCACACATCCTCCACCTCAGTCCTCAGGCTGCCTAGAGCTGCCACCCTCATCCCAGACTCTCCATCCCAGGATCTCCAGTGCCCACTTCTACCTTGGAGCCACCACCCACCTGCGAGCTCCAGACCTG
>JAQZBX010062072.1:0-16968 GCA_029593785.1 Cabassous unicinctus
CCACGGCGGGACGAGTGTCAGGATTCGATACCAAGTTTCTTTGATCTCTTTACCTTATTATTTTTTAGTGTATTGATTTTCCTTTATGGAAGAAGATAATGGAGGAATAGTGAGTATTCACAGCCTCTAGCCTTTTCTGTCTGCCTATGCACCTAACCTATCCCACTCAATTCCTTAAGGTTACACTGCAAATTTATGTTCCCTAAGTGTACCCAAGAATCTACTACTTTCCTAACTTCTCTACCTCTTGCTCAGATGCTCTTCCTTGGATCTGATTATCTCCAATTCTGAATATTGATTTGTGACACTGACCTGCTTTTGTCTCTCTGGATTTGCTTCTTTCATTTGGCCTTCTTTGTGAATTAGATAACAACTAGCCTCTGCTTATATCATAAACTTTTAGCATGTATCTAGTGAACTGGACAACCTCAGCCCCCTGGCAAAATGTGGTTTCACTTACTTATATTAGAAAATACTTAATGAGAACCTGCATGTATCAAACACTACTATGATCACTAAAGTAAAGTGGTGAAAAATACAGATAAGGTTTTCAAGAAAAATATGTGAGGATGACAGATGTTAAACCAGTAGACAAATAAGTAAAATAATTTCCCATGCTAATGAATGCTACAAAGAATGCAGAGTAAGATGATGACATAGTAGAGCATAAAGGATGTCCACTGGGCACTATGCTGATAAGGGGTCAGGAATGAGCTGTTTGAGAAAGTAACATTTGAAAAGAAAAATGTCAAGGGCATTGTGGCTGAAAAATAGAGCAGTAGGAGGAGACAGATGAGGTCTCAGATGAATGCCGGGTTCAGATCATTCATGCAGGGCTCTGTAAACTACAGTAGGACGTTTGAATTTCAATTTTAGTGGCCAGTTCAGGGTTTTAATTAAAAGAGGAAATGACATGATGTGAGTAAAGTTTTAAAAACATCTGTGTGGAGGATGGAACATAGGAATATGCTAGGAGAAAATGATGGTGAGTTGGTCTAGGGAGATCCGATGGAGGTCAGGATAAATTTTGATTTAGGAATGAGCTGACACAGCTTGCTGACAGACTGGATTGACAGGTAAAGAAAAGGAGAGACTCATACTTTAAGACCCAAAAATGAAGAGCAGGTGGCCTTTCACATGCTAATGCATCATGAGTTTGAATCAGCTGCCAGGCTTCAGTAAACTTATGGAGAAACTGATGTGGGAGTAGGGACTCATCTAGACTATCTTTGTGGCTTTCAGATCCTATTTTATTCACTCTCTTTATTACAGAAAAGTGAAACCTTTATTTCTAATTAGAATGGTTGGATATTATTTGAAGCTTTGCACAAAATGAAATACTTACTTAGAAGCCTGGGATATTTTTAGGAAGTTTTAAGAAAATGCTATATTTTATATTAACTCCCCAAATACCATTTAAGTGTATTCAAACTGCTGAATTATTATGATAAAAGGAACATCAAATAATATTAAATAATAGTTGCTTTAATTTTTATACATTTAAAAATTCATTGAGGAAGACATGGCATATTAATCTCTACTTTCATATTATGTACCTTAATACACATTTATCACTCTCACCATGTTTCATATCAACGTCAATCAGTAATATTAAAGTAGCATGAAAATGCAATCTTAGATGTTTGCCATCTATTCTGGGAAGACTTTCCTGCTCTTTGTAACTAGAAGTGATGACTTCCACCTGTGACCACTTATAAATCATTTTTTAAACAAAATTTTCCACATCTGCTTGTATTCTAGAGTATAATAACTATACCTATATTTAATGTACGCTATTAGATTGTAAATTGCTTTCAGACATGTCCTAAATGATATTCACTACCTCACAATTGTGGACACAGTACATGGCACTTAATAGTTACTCAACAATTATGTTGACAAAATTAATGAATGAATCTCAAATATTATTCAAACTGTAGCTATCTGGATTAATTGACATTTTTACTTTGATTTATACAATTTTATGCACCAGGATACACAGGCACAAATATTTTCAAAGAGTCATACCTCCCAGAGTAGCAGATAGCAAGAAATGTGTCCCATATTTCTTGATAAGGTTTTCTGTGATTTGCTGAAGGGTAGGTCGACGTCCCAAAAGTCTGATGTTGCGGAAGAATTCAGGGGCAAGAGGCAGAGGGGAGCCAAGGAAATTTCTTCTCTCAACTGCAAGGTTATTTACCTTCCAGCGGCCAAACTCCCTGAAAAGCAAATTTATTTTTATTCATAAATAAATAATTTATCTGAATGTTTTCATTTGAAAAGTTCACTTGCTAGTTTAGCTGGGGTCACTACATTACAATGATTCTTGCTTGCAGTAATATGTCATGTGCTATGTGTAGGAAAAGCAATATTTATAATTTATTTAACCGTAATCACAACTCAAAAACCAAATCATATAGAGGCAAAACAGGCCGCTTTAAGAAAACAGTTTTCAGTGATATTCTTTTTCCCAATGAAAGATGTATCCATAAAAAATAATTTTAGCATACATAGAATATGAATGTAGAGTTACTCAAAAAAATTAAGGTAATATTTTACAATTTTTCTAAAGGAAATTGGAAAAAGGATGAATCTTATTTTAATTACTATTTCTTTCTCTATTCACTTTAAAGTGGAAACTTGTAAAGCCTCAGGGATGCTATGAAGCTGAAGAAGGATGTAAAACAATGATCAAAAGGGAAACTTTCTTCCTCATATTCTTTGTTTATAACATTTTGAAACACAAATTCACTTTGATTAGCAATTTCTCAATAAGCAAAATGACTTTACAAATAGATTTGGCTAAATTAGAGAAATGATAGTTATGTTTACAAGTTATAAATACATTTATATTGAATTAAAATCAATATAATAATGCTTTAGAAAAGAAATATGGTGAACTGGATCATTTGATATCAACTATACAGATTTTTCTGAGAAATGGTCTGGTAAAAATCCCAAATTCTTTCCACAGAGAACTCCCTCTAGCTGGTTTAAGAGTGCTAGGTGTGTTATGTAACTCAATATTCAGTATACAGAATGTTTATTAAATATTTAATAAACATATGCCAAATTTATTTACATTTTTGCCAAAGTTCCTCAAATGCCTACAAGACACAAGGCACAGTCCATGATAAGGATACATCTGTGAACAAGACCTGTATGATCCATGTCTTAATGAAGTTCATATTTTAGAAGAGCTTAAAAAATAGATGAAGACATTAAATTAAATTTTGAAAAACAAAACTTTATATTGTGATATGTGCTATGAGCTATATAGCAATATAGATGAATATAAGAAAATCTCTGTCCTTGAGGCCTCATTCTAAGGGAGATAAAATGTGAAAGAATAATTGTAATCCAAAGGCCTTAAAATGTTTTTATGTGCAAAAACATAAGTGTGCAGTAACTTGTTTAACACAACTTCTCAAGGCAGCTTATCACTATTGTTTAACATGAATGTTTCTGTTCTAATTCACTTTGAATATGTTTTCTGTCCTCTTAAATTCACTGAGTACAATCTTCCAGGGAACTTTCTTCAGCTATCAGGTACTTCTTATCACCTCAATCTGTTAAATTCAACTAAGTTAAGAGCCTCAATTCACTTTCTAACGTTTAAATTGGACATACTTTGCCATCCCATCTAATTGATACCTTGTCTCTATCATGCAACAACCAAAATGAAAGGATAAACTCTTTGAGTTATCACTAACCTAAAACTAAATCTATGTTTATTAACTAACCAACCAAATAGATAGATAGATACAGTATCATTTGTAATTGCAGCAAATTATTTTCTTAAATTCAAGAGTTTTATCTAAAATTCTTCTCCCAGCTCTTTTTTCATCTTTTTAATATAAAGGATGAAGTAAAACATACATTTTCTATTATGCATATCCAACAAGTATAGTTTGTCTAGAAAACATAAAAGATGTGTTAAGATCTGAGAGATCTCTCCTTCCCATTCAATACATTTGGTTTGTATTCTAGTGATACATGGCCACTGTTATAATCTTATAAGCTTTTGGTGAAAACCCAGATAGAAAGTACTGCAATAATCCTGAGAAGTGGTGATAAGAACACTTTATATAAAAGAAATCATCACTGGAGAGCTCAATACCACACTGTGAGTATGAGTATATTTCAAATACACAGGTTCATTTCTTTTTGGGCACAGATGCATTTCCTAGAGCCCTTTAAAGTTGGTGTGATCACAAGGCGTGGACTAATGAAGTTTGAGCTCGTATATTTAACTTGTTCCATCAGCCTGGGACCTTGATGAACACGTATTAGAACCTCACCCCTCCCTGTCATTCCACCCCTGCAGCTTCCCAGGATGAACAAGTATATGGACTAGAAATAAATTTTGTCTTATTAAGCCAACAAGATTATAGGTTTCTTACTTGGTTTGTTTGCTTGTTTTATACCAATATAAACTAGTCCATTTTGATTGATGTAGAATATTTTGGCTTTAAGGTAATTTGGGAAGACAATAAGGAACTAATGATTGTATATAAACTGGTATCTTATGGGTGTTTGCCAGTTATTGTTTTTCCCGTGAAGTTAAGATACACCTCATATGTACCTAGACGATGCCTTCATTAAATTTTGGAAAAACAAAGCAGTGACTGCTGAATTGAAAACACACCGTTGAGTATGATTATTATAATGAGATCATGTCACCTAAAATGATCTCAGGATTCCATCTAGATGCTTTCTGTTTATATTAAATAAAACATTTTTGTACCTAAGTAAGTGCTGTATTCTAGTTAGAAACTTCAAAGAACTTAAGCACCTTCCCACTTCATAACCTTTGGAAGTTGTTAAGTGAAATAGACACAATCATTAGAGCTTAATGTAAATCAGCCTCGTTAGAGGCGCTTCTATATTATAGAACACACAAATGAACCATAACCAGTTCATCCAGGGCATTACTTTGAAAATGTTCTGTTGACTCTAAGGAGCCTCTATTAGTTGATTAGAGTTGTGTGTTTGCTAAAAATTCGACTTGCAAGCATCTATTACTTTATGTGTGTTCACATAATGTTTATTTTTCCACAACAAATGTATCATTTTATCCCTAACCATCTCATAAAAAAGGCTTAAAAACAAAAATGACATCAGCAAGTTCCATGTAAATGGTGGTCACATCATTGCCACATTGCTATTAACCTTTCTTACTAGCATTTAATTTCTATGTGATACACAAAAATGTACTCAATGTATTTTAAATATTTAGCTGAAATTACTTCTTCAAAATCATACATATAAATATTCAGTTATCAAATATGTAGAATCTGCCACTGTCAATATTTGGAATTTTTGACTCAATACCAAAAAGAAAGCAATATGAAAAAATATTGACGAAACCAGATGATGCAGTTACTGAAAAGACTTTTTATCTTTAACTGCTAATTTACACTAAATAAATTTACTTATTTAAAGCCCTAAAGGCCATTATTACATTACTTTTCACATTACTAAATTTGTTGGCATATAATTTTAAATCTATCAATATTCATTAAAATGTGCAGGCACAACAGAAAATTAGAACATAATATATTACCCAAACACTAATCCACTGTGAATAAATTCAGCATGAGTCATAAATTGACTTGCCAATCTTTAGTAGCAATAACCTTCTAAATATGTCTGTTAAATCATACACATCTTAAGAAATGCCACTAATAATCAATACTAGTTACTCATAGTTCTATTATATGTAACTGTTATATATACAAGTGGCTTTTTTAATGTTCTTTCTGCATAGCTTCCACATCTTTCAAATGATGCTATTTTCCATTTGGCCAGTAAAAGGAAAATGCTCCTAATGTATTTAGCTCTGGATAACTGTGACTCTGAAGCCAGAGTTTTTAAAGCAGCTGTATGCTAAGCAGTTGGCAGGTAATTGAGAATCCAGAGGGTAGAGAATTCAAGCTATTTCTCTCTTCTGCCCTTGACACACCCATACTTGTTTGCTTATTTGTTTTATTTAACAGTAGTTGGATTTTTAAAAGTTTGGTAGGTGTTTGGGGTTGAGGCTAGGAATTCAGCAGAATAAATTTAAACAAATAAAAGCAAAATATATCTTAAGTAAAATATTCACATGCAAGATTTTTGAGAAGCATCAATTAGCTAACAAACTCAGAAAAAAAAAATAGAGTAGCTAATAAATATGATTCCAATAAAATATCAGGGCCTCAATGTAGCTATAGCATCTTGACTACATTATTGAAACAAATAAGGTAGACATTGAGTTATTAGGAATTTTTTGAAGGATGGTCTATTTTGTAGCTAGTAATAAACATTTCTAATTCTTCAAATATATTAAATTTATGGGGATATGAAATAACTGAAATGATTTAATGTCATGTTACATGGTTTTTAATCACTTCCTGAAGTTTATAATTAGGTTATTTCAAACTATATAGGAAGAATACCACAGAATTCAATTATTACAGTCACTGCTAATATTTCCAAAGGTATTACATTTAATAAATAAAGGTACCATATGCTCTGTTAAAGTATAGCAAGTTTTAATCATTCCTTGACCATAACCATCTAATTGTACAGAATGT
Organism: Cabassous unicinctus; assembly: GCA_029593785.1. NCBI lineage: Eukaryota > Metazoa > Chordata > Mammalia > Cingulata > Chlamyphoridae > Cabassous > Cabassous unicinctus. Next base: position 6,579 of record JAQZBX010062072.1, read on the forward strand.
GTCATTATTGTTCTATGTAGACAACCCAAGAGGCATAGACACAAACGAACTAAAATAAAATATCTACTCTGTTTCTTTCTGAAAGAAGCAGTAAACAAATAGGAACATCTTTTTGTACATTTATAATGTAATTATTTATCTTGGGTGATGAGTAGGAAATATTTGTATTTCCTGCATGAATTTCAGTATTTTAGGATGGAAAATTACTGTGCCTTTCGATAATTTCTCCAAACATTTAAGCAGTCATTTCATTGATTTATGATGCTACAATCTCTACCTCAAACATTGGATCTGACTTTGATAAACTAAGGTCAATGTCAAGGTAGCTAATCAGCGAAATGTCTGAGCATTCAATAAATTACAGCGTCATACGTTGCTTTAATTAAACCATGAGGTGAAGATGCAAGATTAAGGGTCTTTTCAAAGCAACTGCATTTTTAGAGATTGTGAATACACACTTTCAATCTTTTTATGAAATTTTTCCACAATAAAAATTAGTTCTAAATAGTAACTTAACTTAGGAGAATATAACATACTTTTTCTTAAATAAGTTCAAATATGTCTTAAATGCAAACTCCTCTTAAAGTTCGGTGTTTTTTTCCCCACATAGTTAAGGCAAATAAAAATGTATTGTATTGAAGGTCACACATTTTAAGATAGGTATAATTTATTTCTTCTTGTGCTTAACTATGTTTTTCTCACCCAAATGTGATAGAGAGGTTGGATATGGGTGTATTGTGACAAAATACATTTTCAGAAAAATTCACACCTTAATTTTACAAGGTATAAATTATCCATTCCCAAAATTATAGCCTTTCATCTTGAACCAGGTTTCAGTTTTCAGAATAACACTTCATACACAAAAAGCTTGTGAAATATAAACTGGTAATGTAACCTTTCTCTGGATATTACTTTAGGTCTGTGGATTCTAAATTGAAACATAACTTAACAGGCACTTAATCTTCTTGTCTTCTATGTTTGGAATTTATATAAAATAAATCTGTTAAATATCACCCACTATATACAGAATTCAAAGACAATGATAATAATACATGGGGAAATTGCTGTCTTATCTCCCCACACCCCATTTCCAACTAATTCAGTCCCACTTGTTATATACATGCATAGAAGAATGTTCTTTTCCTTCCTAGCACTTATTATATTTATTTGTAGTAATTATTTGATTAATGTATGCCTCTTCCTTTAGACAAACTCCACAAAGACACGGATTATATCTTCTTTTTACAACCATTGTGTTCTTAGGACTCAGAGCTTGTGTGACCCATAGTAGTCATTCAACAAACACATGGTGAGTCAACAAATGAGTAAATATTATCATATAAACTAAAATAAAATAACCACTTGAGTGAGAAAAGGGGTGGGATTTTTGGCTTGTAAGCATACACTCTGGCTAAATTTCATATTAAATCGAACTCAGTGGAGGAATACATTTCACAATTAGCCTCTTGAATATTCACTTGACTGAGGGAAGTTAGGGGTTAACCATTTGCTTTAAATTGACAATTACTAAACTCTAGGTAACAATCTACTTCCACTAATATCCAAAATGTATATTTGAATGTTTAGAAAATTACTATAATTTTCACTTAGTGAAGTGAAATGTGTAATGGTGGGCTGCAGAGTCTCTGTTATTTAATGCCCTTTGGAGAGAGCCGTACTGCTATTTCAGTTATAAGAGGATCTTTAATGTCTCATATTAGTGATATCAGCATCAACTAAAAGGCAGGAAAAGGTCACTGATTTGTATAAACCCAATTTCCCTCTTGCTAGGGAAGAAATAAATATAAAATGTATATTTTGAGGAGTTTTCTCTTAAAGACTTTTAAATTTACTGTTATTACTCATAATGGAAAAGAAGTTTAAAGTTTGACAGGCAAAGAGCAAAAATTTCATATTAATGATAATTAATTTTGATTGTCAAATAACATTTATTTCAACGTGGAACTGGAAATGATATTTTAATTAGACTTGTACTCCAAAGTATTAGTCTTTAAGGTTTAAACTGTTACATTGTGATGTATATATATTTCTTTTTCATCTCCTTTTAATAAATGAGAAAACTTTGGTACAAATTATATAATTTCTCCATAGTTGCATATCTCCCAAGAATTAGAAAACTGGTGCCCTTAACTTCTTTATAGAATAACAACACCTTTAATAAAAAGAAGATGGGCTTTAATGTTTGGAAATTTGTGTCTGTGATAATGTTTATGCAGGGCTGGGGGGAGGTATGGAGAGGGTGTGGTGAGAGAGAGAGAAAGGAGGAGATGCTTGGGATTAGTTGAGCAGTCAGAGGGGGAGAAATGTAAGGAATGTTTATATACATCAAGTAGAACCATAAACACAGACTCTAGATTAACCCTTTATTGTCTTGACTAATAACCCAAAACAAAGAATGTAAATTTGTGCTTGGTGGGAGGAGCTAAAGGATCTTTGAGACTGATTCACATTACCTGGAAGAAAATGGTAGAATTGTAGGGACTTAAAGCTTAAAAAGGTTTATGATGAATTGTTTTTATGTGTTATACAGGATAGTCTAAATCCCAGGTTAAGGTTGCAGAGAATAAAAGCTTCAAAGAGGGAGAAATGCAGATGGTGAGAAAAGAAACAGATCCCTAAATGGGATAACTCAACAGTCTTGAAGAAACTCAAGGATGACATTGAAAGCTGTTGGGAAAATCTGTTATATTAAACCATCACTAAGCTGAAGGTTGCCAATATTACGTTAATGCATTAGAAGGATTCTCTAGAGGGTAAAGACCTATAAATCCACAGGGAAGTTTAGATTCATAATAAAAGGCCAGCATCGCTGAACACAAAGGAAAATATCCGAAAGTAAGAAAAACAGCATGGTTTCTGCAAGGGATATTCTAGCTGATAAATTTCTTGGAACTGCTTGTAATAAAAAATAGGCACATAGCTAAAATAAAATCATGAATATAATCTACTGAACCTTAAAAAAAAAATGCACAACATTGCTATGTTTCCGTCTCAAAGTTCATTTTAAAAATTAGATTCCAGAATACTTAGAAGTACAGAACACTTACATTTGTGAAAATCTATGAAATAATGGAAAAATTTTGGAAAAAATAAATATTTATGACAAGAAAAATAACAAGATCAGCTACCTAATTAATATGCAAACATACCTAAGAAGACGAGCAATTAAGGAAGAAGGGAGGGATATCTAAAAGAACAAAGACCAAAACATCCCAGAAAAACAAATAGGTAAAGATAAACAGATATGACAATGGTTTAAAAGAGAAGAAAGGACATAATAAAGACATCATATGTGATATCCCAGAAAAACAAATAGGTAAAGCTAAACAGATATGACAATGGTTTAAAAGAGAAGAAAGGACATAATAAAGGCATCATATGTGATAATAGTGCAAGATTGGACAAACGTAAATTTAAGAATTACTAAAAACATCTTTGGAGACATATCATTACTTCTCTCTTGATATTGAAAGAAAGTGCATTAAGAAACTTAAAACTCTGACAAACATGGAAAAATTATGGAGAGTCACTCTATGTGACAAGAGAAAATGGAAACAAAAATCTGAAACAATAATCAAGGAAGTACCTGAAGAAAATTTCCTTAAATGGAGGGAAGAGTCGGGGGAGGGTGGGAGGTCAATTTGAAGAATACAAATTACTCTGGCGGAGAAAAAAGAGGGAACAAAAAGAACATTATCTATATAATTTTGAAAGGAGAAGACAAAGGTAATTTTCTAATTCCCCCCTCAAAATTAGAGGATTGAGAGAAACAAATGAAAATGGCTACAAGAAATAGTATTTAACTTCCAATGAATGCCATGCCACTGCCATCACTGGGTCTTCTTAAATCATTTCAAGAAATAGATTAATTTCAGAAATAGTTAATACTCTGCTGGCACAAAATTATTATAAGACACAATGGAAATCTGAAAGGAGTAAATTATTAATGAAGAGTGTCTACAAAATCACTACCATAGGCAAGTTTCATGCTACCAAGTATAATTAACTGATATATTAACAATATTTCAATATGTAGCTAGAATTAAATTTTCAATTTATATTCATGGATACTATGCTTGGCCCAATAGTGATAACTATAATGAAATGTAGCATCAATAATACCTGACATTTATTAAGCAATTACCTATGTGATACATGTCATAAGGGCTTCTCTTTATTTATCTCTATTATTTTCTCAGACAACTTTAGGATATAAAATACCATATGACATATGTGTCAAATAATAAAGTCAAGTGCTCTATTTACACATGCAAAATTTGGAGTAGGAAGACAGGGAAAAACACCAATAGACATGGAACACCAGTATTCAATTGATTTATTTATCACAGTTTAACCCTTGATTACACAGGCTCTTGTCCTCCTGCAGAAGAAATTCAGTTACTGTTATGGGATGAATCATGTTCCTCAAGAGGATATGTTTAAATACGAAACCCCAGGACCTGTTTATGTGACTTTATTTGGAAATAGGGCTACGCAAATGGAAAAAGTGAGGTCATACTAGAGTAGAGTGGGCCCTTTATGCAGTATGATTTTTTGTCCATATAGGAAGGGGAGAGGAGAAACAGATAGAGGTGGAGAAAGAAGACAGCCATGTGATCATGGAGGCAGAAATTGAGTTATGCCATAAATCAAGGAACACCAAGGATTGCCAGCCACTGTCAGAAGCCAGGAGAGAGACATGAAATAGATTTTTCCCTACAGACCTCAGAGGAAGCTTGGCCCTTTGGGCACCTTGATTTTGGGCTTATAGCCTCCAGAAATGTGAGACAATAAATTTCTATTGTTTTAAGTCACCCAGTTTGTGGTAATTTATTATGGCAGCTCTAGAAAACCAAGATAGTTTTCAAAGCCTATTTAGTGTGTTTGGTGGTTTTGAAACAGGCAGCCATTTCAGCTCTAGAGATTGTTTCCTTCTCAGTGATCTTTCCTGTAAGTCCATAAATCTTGCTTGGGTCTCTATGATTGCATCCTCTCTTTTACATCAATGACTCTCAGGGAAAATTGATACCTAGCAGACGGGGCACTCTTTTACCCATTATGAGTTAATTCATTAATTAGATATATATTATTTATCATTTTCCAGACTGGTGCTAAATATTGTCAATGCACACAATAGGAACAGATAACTTAGCAAGTGCAGTTTCACAGGCCTTATTTGTCTTGATCTGAGTGTTCTAGTTATCACTATAGTAAAGAAAAATTATGAATTGTGTGTCTTTATATTATAAAATATTTGAAAAAATCTGGTATAAAACAGATATTCAATAAGTGCTCCTCAAATGAATTAATTGATTGATTTTAAGCACAATACTTAAGTTTAAGTTGAATGCTACAGTAATTTTTATTAAACTTTTATTTTGAGGTAATGTCACTGTGACAGTTTGAAGTCCTTTTATGAATCTCAATAAGAGAAATTCAATAAGAAAATTTCTCAATAAGAGAAATTGAACTAATCCATTCCTGTGGGTGTAAGACCCCTTTGACGGGACTACATTCAAATTGGTTGAGTCTCTGCCCTCTTACTGGGTCTGATATAAATAGAGACACAGAGACAGAGACAGAGACCGCAATAGAGGAAAAGGGGGCTCCACCATTTTTGATCCTGCCATGTGAGAGAAGACTAAAGGGTCACTTAAGCACAAAGTCCCCAAGATGCTGGACCCACGGAGCAGCTCAAGAGGAGACGAGCCCTGCTATATACCTTATAGCTCACAGTTCAACTCAAGAAGAAAGCAGAGCAGCTGAGACTGAGAGAGGAGGCCCTATGCTTGGTTGCCCACAGCTGAGCTCTGGGAGATGGTAGATTCTGGAGGGGAAGGCAAAGACCTTGGCAGAGATTAGCAGCCATCTTGCTTCACCATGTGGCAGGTGGCTTTGGTGAGAAAGCATCTCAGATGGTGCCTTGATTTGGACATTTCATGGCCTCAGAACTGTAAGCATTTACCCTAAATAAAATTCCCATTATATAAACCAGCCCATTTCTGGTACTTTGCATTGAAAGCCTTTTGGCAAACTAAAGCAATTACATTCATATGCAGTTATGAAAAATAATACGGGGAGATCCCATGTACCCTTTAGTCAGTTTTCTGCACTGGTGACTTTGATGGTTTGAAGTTGTATGGGCTCCAGAAAAGTATGTTTTAAAGTTAATTCATTCATGTGGGTGTGGACTCATTATAAGTAGGATCTTTTGGTGAGTAGGATCTTAAGTTAAGATGTGACCCATACCATTAAAGGTGAGTTTGAATCTTCTTACTAGAGTCCTTTGTAAGAGAATGAAATTCACACCAAGAGAGAGAAAGCCATGAAAGAGAAGGGAGAGATCAGAATATGCTGCCATGTGTCATGTGTCCAGGATCAAAGGCAGCCAGTCTTCAGGAAGAAAGTAGCATCTTGATGATGACTTGATTTGGACATTTTCAAGGCCTCATAACTGTAAGTTTGTAAGGTAATAAATTCCTATTAGTATAGGTTCTATTTGAACCTATAGTTAGTTAGTACTAGAGTTGATAGGTGTATGTCTAAGAAACTTAAATCTTTAGGCTCTCCATACATCAGCTGGGCTCTGAGTCTCAACAGACTTGCAACACCTACTCTTCAGTTCATTTGACTCACCCAGAACAACTAACGAGATGATGATGGACAACGACCATCCCAAGAAAAGAGAGAGTCTGCAACTGCAAGCAAGATAGTCCCATCCATGGGCCATACAGGACTGAAGCCCCCTCTCAATTAAAGGTAGAGTGGGCATCATCATCCCAGAATCCTCAGGATTGGGGAATGAATGATGGATTACTGTAGACTTACTGTTATTCTACTATAGACTTATTGTGATTCTAGCAATGGAAGAACTTTTATCATTGATGTAGAGGCAGTGGCCACTGGAGGTTCTGAGGGGAGGGAGAGGGAAAAACAGGTATAATATGGGGGCATTTTTGGGACTTGGGAATTGTCCTGAATGACATTGCAATGACAGATACCGACCATTATATATCTTGCCATAACTTACAAAATGTTGCAGGAGAGAGTGTAAACTACAATGTAAACTATAATCCACGCTTCAAGACAATGCTCCAAGGTGTGTTTATCAATTGTAACAAATGTACCACACTAAAAAAAAATCCCATTACTAAAAGCCAACCCATTTTATGGTATCGGCTTTGAGCAGTTTAACAAACTAGAACAACAATATCACAACCAAGATATTGGCATTGACACAGCCAAGAGACAGAACATTTCCATCACCATGAGGATCCTTAACAATGTCTTTTTATGCAATATCCACTTCCCTCCTGGCTTTCCCAACCTTAACTGCTGACAACCACCAAACTGTTTTTCATTTTTATAATAGTATCATTTCAACAATGTTACATAAATGGTATCATACAGTATGGGGATTAGATTCCAATAATTCCCTGGAGATCCACCCAATCTGTTGCATGTATTAATAATTTGTTAAGTTTTATTCCTGAGTAGTACTCTATGGTATGGATGAATCTTCCACCTGTTGAAGGATATCGGGGTTCTTTCCAGGTTTTGACTGTTAGAAGTAAAGTTGCTATGACCATTTGTCTACAGGTTTTAGGGAGATTATAAGACTATTTCTCTCAGATAATGCCCGGTGGGGGGGGGGGCAACTACTGGGCCATATGATGGTTACATGTTTAGTTTTTAATTTTAAATTTAACTTTAATTTTTATCTTTTTAAGAAACTGCCCAAATCACTTCAGAATGGCTTTCTCATTTTATATTTCTATGAATAATGTCTGAGTGATCCAGTTTCTCTGCATGATCGCCAGCATTTGGTGTTGTCGTTACTTTTTACTTTTTATTTTTAGTCATTCTAATAGGTTTGTAGTGATATCTAATTGTGATTGATTTTAATTTACAACTTCAATGGATAATGGTATTATTCATCTTTTCATGTGCTTATTTGTCATTTCTATATCCTCTTTGCTGAAATATCTGGTCATGTCTTTTTTGGATTTTCTGTTTGGATTCCTTTTTAACTGATGAGTTTTATATATTCTAGATAGTAGTCCTGTATTGAATACATGGGTTGCACATACTTTGATTTCTTTCATCAGGATTGTATAGTTTTCTGCATACAAAACCCATTTCTATGCCTAAAAATTTCTTATTTTTATGAAAGACAGCCTTGTATTTTTAATTTCAGTGTCCATGTTTTCATTGCTACTATAGAGTAATACAATTTATCTTTTTATATTTATCCTGTGTCTTGTGAGCCTCCTGAATTAACTTATTAGTTATAGGAGTTTTTTGGTAGATTCCTTGACATTTTCTACATGAACAATCACTTCACCTGATTATAGGGATAATTTTATATCTTTCTTTCTAATCTGTAGACTTTTATTTCCTTTTCTTACCTTAAATCTTTTCTATCAATTTTATACAATTTAAGATTTGTGGAATGAAAATAAAAAGAAAAGCATACCTCACATATAAACATATTTGAAATTTTTAAGAATGTAAAATTAAAAAGATACTTGTGAGTGGACTGGTTTGAGTCATTTGTGGACACCAGAAAATCCTGTCCTTAAAGAGAACCCATTCCTGTGCCTGTAAACCAATTGTAGATAGTCCCTTTTGATCAGATCATTTTTTATTAGATCACTTCAATTAAGAGCTCTTGATTATATTTCAGGACCCAGGGTGGGCCTTAATCTTCCTACTGGAGTCCTTTATAAATGGGGTACTAAAAAACCACAGACACACAAAAGAAGCTGCAGACACAGAGAGAAGGAACCTAGGAGTTCAGAGAGGAACCGCAAGAGAGATAAAAGCCACAGATGGAGGAGCCCAAAGCAGAACTAGCAATGAGGCCCAGAGGAGAGGGGAGAAACAAGCATACCAGCATTGTGCCCTGCCATGTGCTTGATCACCCACAGCTGAGTTCTGGAAGAAAGTGAGTCTGGAGGAGAAGGCAGAGGCCAGCAGAGCTGCCGTTGTGCCTTGCTACATGGCAGGAGTCTGGGATCGCCAGCAGCTGACCTTTGGTGATTCAGCACCTCTGATGATGCCTTAATCTGCACATTTTCATAGTCTCAGAACTGTAACCTTTTAACCTATTAAGTTCCCATTGTAAAAGTCAACCCATTTCTGGTATATTGTGTTGGCATCCTTTAGCAAACTAAAACAGCGAGGAAACAAAGTGAAGTGGAATAACCATCTCTTTTTAATTACATAGGCAATTTAATGTAGTGGAAGTATAACTGGAATAATTTGAGGGACAGATTTGTGTTAATTTAATGGGAAGGTTTTCTTAAGAACATATAGAAAGTCCACATTACTGTATAGAAAATATTACTTCCTGAGATAAAAAATGGATGGCAAAACCAAGCATTTTTCCAATAAAGCCTATAATTTAATCATATATACGATAGATACAGTTATATTTAAAATCATATATTTCTCTCTATTTATATTTATAACATGATTTATATGTCTATATTTCTGTATATTTCTATAATGATAGTGTTTTTGGTAACACCTCTGTAAAAACAGAAGTATTTTTTTAATAGCAGAAAGTTGTGGTGCAAGTTGTCAAACACTCTTTATAAAGAAAAATTTATAACACATTATAAATTTTCAAAAAGTCCAAAACATGAAGCCAAACAAACCAAGACAAAGGACAACTGAAAAAAGTTCCCAATCAGCCACACTAGTAAAACTTGTTCAGTATAATAATTTTGACCTATGTAAACTATCACTCTAGAGTACTAGACACCCCTCAGTACCACATGAAATTAATTCTGTACTAACTTTTCAACTTATTCCATTTTTCTTTAAATATCCTTCAAAAATATTTCATTCAATTCATGTTTCCAAAGGTTACTTGTGACTTAATTCCCACAAATAGAAGGTTCCCCATGACTCTCATAGATTAGATTGGTTCTTCATTGTTGCTCTAGCCATAAATATGAAACATAGGCATGAGTCACAGGATTAGAGTTTCACTAAGAAAGAATACTTTTTTAAAAGTTAGCACTGTATATGTGTATAAGTGCACATGCAATGCAAATATTTTCTGAGAATACAGAATATATTAATTCAGCTCCAATCTGCTGAATACTCTTGTTTTAAAAAACATAACTGAGGTTTATAAAAATTAATTTTTTAATGTAAAGACTTTTATTTGTGCTTTTTAATGCACCAAACTAAAAGAAATATAAATATGAAATTTTAACATATAAAATAAATTGGCATCACACCAATAGGGCATAAATTGGCATCACACCAATAAGACATAATTATACACTGGTAGAGAACATAATGATAACTTTAATAATTAGAAAACACATTTTAATTTTCCAACTTTGACCATATA
>JAQZBX010062073.1:0-16975 GCA_029593785.1 Cabassous unicinctus
TTAACAGGAGATCCCGGGAATCGAACCCAGGTCCTTCCATATGGGAGACGGACGCCTAACCATTTGAACCGCATATGCCCCTTCTAAAAGCATTTGAAAATGTTTAGGCAACACCTTCATGTGATCTTGATTTTACTGTGAAAATGTCCAGAAATTCCTTGGGAAAAATAATTAATGGCCAATGTTCAGAATGGAAAGTTTAACTTTCATTGAAGGAGAACCATTTTTGAGTCCATATAGACAATTAATTAGCCTCCGGAGCAATGGCTCTGTACTTAAGAGCCTTAACCATCTGGAGAAGTGGTTTCCATGTGAAAATTTATAGTTGCATAATTATATTTTATTATTTTTAGTTTGGTTTCTCATGAGAAGTTTCCTTCTTTTGGTGAAGTTATTTAAATTTCGATATGACTAGTATGGTGACCAGAGTTCCAAATTCTCATATAAGGGAGTCAATGCCTTGACCAAATGTGTATGGTCCCTTCTTTTAATGAAATATGATCTCCTGATAAACGAAGATACACTGTTTTTCTATGAAGAAGTTGTTTCCTGTTCTGACAAAACTACTTCTAGATTTTATTTTAATAACCCTGACAAACACTGATGTAGCAAACACATTTTTTTAATTTTTGCAGTTATGAGTGATGTGTGGATTAATGAATTTAAATGATTAAATGTTATATCAGTAAGAAGATAATTATGTATATGTCTATTTCACTATTTAGTAATTTTTCATTGTTCAGAGGTAAAGATGGATGTGAAAGGGAAAAGCCACTAATCTAATGTACAATGTAGGGTATAGTGTGAGCTTGTCACTATTAAACATCGTATACCATGTAAGATGTGTTTAGGTCATCAAAATCTTATCATAAATGCCTGATATATATTTTTTGAAACCATTTGGCCATTATTGTCTTGATAGACTATTCAAAGAACTGAAGGATGAAGGAAATTATTCAAAAAAATCAATTCATAGTGGACAACTTATGTAGTAACAGAAGAAGAGCTGATTTTTGCACAACTAAAGAAAAATGCACTAGTGGGCACTGGTCCCAAACAATACATTTGAATTTTATCAAGTGGTTCTCACTATCCCCACCCCCCAACCTGCTTTCTGGAGCTTCTGACCCTACCATGTCTTCTTAGACTAAGCTGAAGGAAATTTTCTCCTCATTTATTTTATCTATTCTATTGACTTATTCATATATATTTTAAAATTTTTGGTGATTACTCTAGGGCTTACAATATACATTTTAAAATAATTATGTTCCAATAATAAACCACTTCACATGCAGCATAAACCTGTATTCCTAAATTCACCACTCTTATCTATTATGCTATCGTTTTTTATCTATTTTACTTTTACTTAAGCTACAAATATACAATATACTGCTACTATAATTCCTTTAAACATTTTCTCAGAGCAATTAAAAATAAGAATACATGAATTTCATTTTACCTCTGTTTATTCCATTTCCAACTCTCTTCATTTCTTTGTGGAGATCAATTTTCTAACCTATGCGTATTCTGAATGCCTGAAGAACTTCCTCTAACATTTCTTGTAATGATGTCTGTCAGCAATGAATTCTTTCAGATTTTGTCTGAAAAGGTATTTTCCCTTCGTTTTTTTAAATAATTATTTTATTTTTAAAGGAGCTTTAGATTACATAAATGTTACATTAAAAATATAAGGGATTCCCATATGCCCACTCCCTCCCCCTCCCATACTTTCCCACATTAACAACATCCTTCATTAGTGTGGTACATTTGTTACAATTGATGAACCCATAATGAAGCATTGCTACTATACTAACTAGAGAATACAGTTTATAGTTTATGCTTTGTTCCTCACAATTTTGTAAGTTATGACAAAATATACAATGGCCTGTATCTGTCGCTGCCAAGTCATGCAGGACAAATCCAATGTCCTGAAAATGCCTCCATATTACACCTATTCTTCCCTCTCTCATCCCGCAGAACCTCTGGTGGCCACTGCCTTTCCATCAATGATAAGAGTTCTTTCACTGTTAGAATAATAATAAGTCTATAGTAGAATGATAATTATTCTACTTTAGTCCATTGTTCATTCCCCAATCTTGGGGATTTGGGGATGGTGATGCCCACTCTGCTTCTAATTGAGAGGGGGGCTTAGAGCCCATGGGACAGATGGATGACGCTATCTTGCTTGCAGTTGCAGACACTCTTTGTTCCTTGGCATGGACGTTGTCCATCATCATCTCCTTGTTAGTTGTCCTGGGTGAGTCCAATGAACTGGAGAGTAGGTGTTGCAACTCTGCTGAAATTCAGGGCTCAACTGGCATGTGGACGGACCAAAGATTTAAGTCTCTGGGACATATATTTATCAAGTATAGTGCTAATTATGGGTTCAAATAAAAGGGGCAGCAGAGCCGTGTGTAGAGAACCTATAAATGATTCTTACTGCTGCTGTTCCCTTCTTCCAGCTTCAACGGGTTTCCACCAGTGCCTAAGAATATGGTGCTTGTTGCTCCTTCTCAATACTAAAGCCACTGCTTCCCTTTCCAGTCCAGCACCATGAGGCAAGCTGTCTCTGGATTCTACCTGATCTTCCCTCTGATGGCATGGTGGGCTGCATGGAAGAAAAGTTTCCAAGAGGTTGCTAATTCCCCTAGAGCTCTATCCCCTCCAGGGGTCTGCTCCCTCAAGCTAGTCCACATGCTGCATTTACCATTCATTGAATAATTTTAGCTGAATTTGGCTAAAGTTTTTTTTTTTTTTTAACCAGCTTATATAGCATCCAACAGTGTTGGCCCCAGGTAAGCCAACACTTGGATCCTGTTTCTCCCTGCATGCACTCATATCTCCCCAGATTTTGGGTTAATTGGTTGACCTGTCACATCAGTTCTCTAATGCATTCAAGGAAAGTCATTAATTTGTAATTCATCTGGTTTTTCCTTGTGGGGTTTATGCCCTCTTCAGCTCTTTACGTCTCTCAGATGAAACTGGAATCACTTCCCTGAAGTCTAAAACACAAAGAACAGCGCTTTCTCAGATCTGTTTGCCAAAACTACCGCTTCCCTCTTTTTCCTGGAGAGAAGACCTATGTAAACTGGCTTGCGAGGACCTGCTCTTGTTTTGAAAAACACATCTGCACATGTTTATGCTTGCCAGAAACCTCTGGTTTTTCAGCCAGTCTCCTGAGCACTGTGCCTTTCCCATTTTGGAAGAAAGCTTCAGAAAACAGGAATGAAAATTGAGTTGTGCTTCAACCAGAGCTTATGTATTCTGATGTGAAAGAAGCCAGCCGGAAAAGCTATTATGGAAGCAATTGGGTTGTGGCAGCAACCAGGCTGGGCCTTAGGGATTGTCAGGGTAAACCTTGGTGGGGCTGGCTAATGCCCGATGCTGGAGCAAGGGCTCGCGGCTCCCAGGAGAAGTTCCTGAAATAATGGTTTGGAGGAGGAAGTAAAAGCTTCCTTTTTAAACCGTGTCATAAACTCACTCAGCAAAGTTGTTTGTAGGCAATAATAGAACAAATATTATTTAAGGAACAGTGTGGGGAGATTAAGACTCTGTCCAGCCAGGGAATTCAATCTTACCTGAAGGAGAGGAATCTGTTCCATGGCTAAAGAATGTTAAAGAAGTCAACTCAGGAAGGGACCTGAGACTGTTTGCCGTGAGCTCTCCTCAAGAGAATGATGGAAAATGACTTTCCACTAGATCTAGGTGAGAGCAGAAAGAGAGGGGCATAGGAGGGCAATTTGGAGATCATCCTACATACTCATTTTAGGGATGGGCTGATGAGACCCAGGGAGGAAAACAAACATTCAACAAGAGATATTGATTGAGGATCAACCATATGGTATCATGCTGGGCTACAGGAGATAGTAAATTTACCATGATTCCTGTGTTTCTGGAGTTCACTTATTAATTAGTCAGTCCTCAAGGAAATAAATAGTTTCAATGAGTGATACATACTTTGAAGAAGTGTGGTGGATTGAATTTTGTACTCTAATCTAGACAAGTTCTTGGTCTTGGTCTGCATCCCTGTGGGGGTGAGCTCATTGTTCATGAGACCTCTTGAAGATGATATTTTGGTTAATGTGTGGCCAACTGAATGAAGTTGGGCTTTAATCTGGGTCACTGGAGAACTTCAGACATAGAGAAAGACGCAGCAAGAAGCCTGAAGCTGGAAGTCAACGGAATCCAGAAGAGAAAGGAGTGGACATCTTGATGTGGTGGGAAAGCCAAGGAACCCAAGCATTGCCAGCTAGTCAGAACATGTGTGATCCAAGGAGGAAGCCAGCCATCCAGTCTCCTAAAATGTGAGATGATAAATTCTGTTGTTTAACCCAAAACCAGTTGTGGTGTTTGTGATAGCAGCCTGGTTAACTAAAGCAATAAAGAGTGTGATTCCCTGGATCCATGGATGCTGTGGGTGTGCATGTGGGAGGAAGAGCTCCTTCAGAGAGGGTGGCCCGGGAGGACACTATGAGAGGTGAGATTTAAGCTCAGACCTGCATGATGGGAAGGAGCTAATCACAAATAGATCAGAGTTCCAAAGAATGGGAATATATCATGTCAAAGCCCTAGGATGTATTGGAGAAAGAGAAAAAAAGACCAGCAAGGCTGCAGTGATGTGAATGAGAATGATTTAAGGTGAGTTTGGAGAGGTAGCTAGGAATTCAATCACACAGGGTCATAGGGAGCTATGGAGGGTATGGAACTCAGACATTACTTGACCATATTTACTATTTTATTTATTTTATTTTATTTTATATTTTATCTTATTTTATTTAAAAATTTTTAAAGGAGGCACCAGGGGTTGAACCCAACACCTCATATATGGGAAGCAGGCACCCAATCACTGAGCTATGCTTGCTCCCCCATATTTACTTTTGAAGATGGCTGAGGTCCTGATCCATAAGTTTCCTTCTAGCAAAGCCCATGGCTGTGCAAGGTAATGAGCATTTAGCTTCTTCTGTTTCCATTACTCTCAAAATACTACCCATTGGCTGAAAGGGGTAATCTAGGGGTGTAAATGTCAATTGAAAGAAAGCTAGAGAATAATCTA
Source organism: Cabassous unicinctus (assembly GCA_029593785.1). Lineage (NCBI taxonomy): Eukaryota > Metazoa > Chordata > Mammalia > Cingulata > Chlamyphoridae > Cabassous > Cabassous unicinctus. The sequence goes on from JAQZBX010062073.1 coordinate 5,054, forward strand.
GGGACTGAATAACACAGTGAACCCAGAGGTGGATGAGGATTGTGGTTAATAGTACAAATACAAGAAGGTTCTGCTATGAACTATAACAAATATACATCACTATTACAAGGTGGTAAGAATATAGCAAAGCATGGGAAAAATACAATTAATGTAATTTATAGACTATAGTTAACAGCAATATTGTAAAATTCTTGCATGAATGTCAAAGAAGGTACTATGTCAACACTAAGGGTCAATAATAGGGGGATGGGATTCTTTGTTTTGGACTAAGGAAAACTTTCAAAAGTTTACTGGGGTGATGCCTGTACAACTCTGTGATGAAAGTGAGAGTCAATGAGTGTACACTTTGAATAGAATTTACCAAGCATGGGACTGTATAACACAACGAACCATGTGGTGAAAGATGGTCTATGATTAACAGTACAAATATGAGAGTGTTCTTTCACGAACTATAGCGAATGTACAATACTAAGACATGGTGTTAATAATAGGGGGTGTATGGAAAACATGTACCAAGTGTACGGTATGGATCATAGTGGTAATAGTCTGATCATGTTCTTTCATAATCTGTAACAAATGTTCCTCAACAACGTAAGATTTTGGTGGAGGGGTGATGTACAGGAATCCTGCACATTATTATGCATGATTGTTTTGTACGCTCACAACTTCTTTAATTAAAAAATGAAAAAAAAATACTATCCATCCTTCAGACAGTATAAAGCCTGCTTTTGCTGTGGATCCCATTCTGCTTTCCCAGTTTGACGTTCAGAGATTTTCCCACTGACCTCTGAGCCATGAGGTGGTGTTGCGCGTATGGCTCGTTTTCCCTAGAGGTAGGCGTCTTCAGGGCTGGGGTTTCTGTAATGCCATAGGAACTTGCTTGTATGTGTTTAATTAGAAAGTGTCCAGGTTTGACGAGAAGAGCAGAGAAGAAAGGAGGGAAGGAAGAAAGAAAAGTAATAGGAACGAAGGAAGGATGGAGGATGGAAGGATGGAAGGAAGGAAGGAAGGAGGGAGGGAGGGAAGGATGGGAGGGAGGGAAGGATGGGAGGGAGGGAAGGATGGGAGGGAGGGAAGGAAGGAAGGAGGGATGGAAGGGAAGGAGGAAGGGATGGAGAGAAGAAGGAAAGAAGGAAGGAACTAAGGAAGGAAGGAATATTTGCTAATCAAATACTGTGATCATATTACAGGTCTAAGTTGGCAAGGTATCTATGGATGTGTGTGTGTGTGTATAATTGTGTGTGTGTATGCGGGGCTGGTGATGGTGGTGATGTCTTCTACTCCCAGGTAGTCCACTCACAATTTCAGTGAATTACAGGTGGAATATTGGGGCAGGACAGGATAGTGATGAAGAACATGGGCTCTGGAATCCTACTGCCAGGCTTGAACTCTTCTCCACCAGGCACTAACTGTGTGAGCTTGGGAAGGTTACCTAGCACCCATCTCTACTGAGGGGAGGCTAACCGTGTCTACCTCACTGGGTTGCCATGGCAACACATGCAAAGTGCTCTGTAAGGGTTAGCTCCTCATGACTATGTACATTCAAGCGCCTTACATATTTGGCTGGTGAATCTCACTCACCCTGACCCCTCTTCCTTATGCTGTTCTAAAAGTCAGGATGTCCATGCTTTCCCCTGGTCTTCCAAAGGCAAGGATGCTGGGGTTGGAACACAAGTCCTTGAAGGTCTTTCTTTCTCTACAGGAAGCTTGGCTTAGACTGCTTTTTCTTGGAAGGAGGAAAGCCACAAGCCAATTCTCTTTGTTTTTCTTTCTCCCGCAGTCAGGGACAGGCAGCAAGGTCAGAGCTACATCTTTGCTCTATAGCCAGATGAGGGTAGAGCAGAGCCGAGCTCTGGGACTAGGCTTCCTGAGTTGGAATCCTGGCTCTGTCATTTGCTAGCAAGTACCCAGACCCTGCAGAGTTCTGGTTTCCCACCACGATACCTATGTAATAGGATTCTGTGAATGTTATATGAGATAAGGGAAAGGTGTCAAAGGGGAGCTCTCTGCCCTTCCCTCCTCCTCCCACCCCATTTGAAAATCAACCCCTCAGTGAGCCATGAGACCCTCGGGTATACTGCAGTGGAAACAGAGGCTGAAAGGCATGAGATATGACTAGTCATGCATTACTAGATATTGCTAAGGCTACTAGCTATTGCTACAACACAGTGGGAAAGTATAAGTCCCTTGCCTTATGTGAAGGACTGGGCCCAAAGCAAAAATGCAATGAATGTTTGTTCCCTTTTCCAAGAGAAATTGCAAGGGAATTTTACTTCTGTGGTCTTTCTTTAACTGGGAGACTCTCTTCTCTCCCTCCCTGCCGTTTGGTTCTGACCCAGCCTTGCTCTCAAGTGGGTAAGGTTCTCTAAATGCACATTTGTTCCAAGAGGGGTCAAGTGTTCCCACAGCATGCATCGTACAAACCTTTGACAACCTCTCTTCCCTGAGAACCTGAATCTATTCAAGAGGACCAGCCTTTTTCTGGAAAACAGCTTTAAAACACATTGGAACTGAATACACACTACTTTAAAGTAATTCTTTGTCGAGTGCTTTTCGGCATCAAAATCAAGGGCTCTGCTGTTGTGGAGATATCTGATGTTCTAGGACACACATCTTTCTGCCTGAGAAACCTGCTTTCCTGGTCTGCACAGAGCAGGAGCCCAAGAGCACCTTTGTGGCTGTTTGGACCTTGTGCCCTGACTCACCAGGGCACCTCTGGGAATATTTCCAGGCCTCTATGAGCCATTCTAGGTCACTGGACTCACTTCAGCCAGTGGCTTCATGGAAAGATGGCAAGAACCATCAATTTTTATCTCCCCATTAAGCCTGGTATGCATACCTATTGGGTATTTGTGGTAGGGGATTTCAAAGGGTATGGAGAAGGCTATTTTTCCTTAGCTGGGGAAGGTATACCCAGGCAAATTTGAAATGGTGGTAGTGGCAATAACATACCTTCTTGCAATCTTGCATAAATTAATTATATCATGGAAATTAATAAAAGATTAATAAATTTGCACTGAGACATGGACCCAGGCAGTACGTCAAGGACATGCTATAGAGGAGAAGAGAGAGAATGTGTAGCTTTAGATGGGGCAGGAGACATGACTGAGGAGGAGTGTGACTTGGGTGATTGAGGAGAGACCATCAGCCGAAGACAAGGAATGGAGAGCGGCCCTGTCCCTCTCCAGCTGCCCTGACTTATGGTGAAGGGAGGTAATATTGGGGCTTGGTTGGAGGCTTCCAGAAAGCCAAAAGAAAGGAGATCAGAGCTCATATATCTGAAAAGCCAGAAAAAAGAATAAGGCTCCACCAAGAAAATGAATGGGAATTCTTACCTGTGTCTAAGTTTCCTGTGCAATAGTGTAGAGTGGGGTGCAGGGGAGTACAATGGGGGTTGCAGAAACTGCCAGAAGAATTAACTTGGAAGTTCATGCAGGCCGGGATTTAATACCCTGCTTAAACAAAGTGCAAATGGTTTCAGGTAAAGTGAATGAACTTTGCAGACTGAAGTTGAATTACTCATCAAGTCTATAGGTTTAATGTTTGCTATTTGTATTACATAGTGATTCCTACTTAATAAACCATTTTTTTTTAGGATGTACCAAGGATTGAACCAGGACCTTGTACATGGAAAGCAGGTGCTCAACCACTGAGCTACATCTGCTTCCCAGTGAGAGATGTTTTATTTCCATTTGTTTGTTTGTTTGGTTTTTAGGAGGTACCAGGGATTGAACCTGGAACCTCGTACATAAGAAGCAGGCACTTAACCACTTGAGCTACAACCACTTCCTAGTAAACTTTTTAATATAACTTTGCAGGAGATGTCTTTACCCTATCTGTCTGATACTCTGAGAACTTCCTGAAAGAAATGAAATGGTGGTAGTGGCAATAACATACCCTCTTGCAATCTTGCATAAAATAATTATATCATGGAAATTAATAAAAGATTGCATTCATTGCTATGTTACACACAGTCTACCCTGAATCAGGAATGGAGACTCAAGACACAGTACTTTATTTCAGCTTGATCATTTCCATAGCTTTTTATGCACTGAAACCTTTCTGGAAACCTCATTTTCTCCAGAAATTAAATCAGACCTATTAAATCAATTATTCCTCATCAACAAGTAGCAAGAATTTCTCCCTCACTAAATGACAATCACAATTGATATATCTGTGACTTACCAAGTGACTACCAATATGGTAGACACTGTGTGTCACCTGACTTAATTCTCATAGTAATCCTTCAATGTAGGCATATTATCATTCCCATTTTACAGAAGAGCAAGTTGCCAAGATCACACAGATCGTGAGTAAATGGCACAACCAGGGCTTGAGCCACTCTGCAGCCATCCTGGGATGCCACTGAGCTATAACTCAGTAATGCACGGCACTGTCTCACGAGGGCTGGGGTGACTGCACACTGACCAACACCCCAGCCATCTCAGCTTTGAAGAAAGAGATTATTAATGACAGACACCAAGGGAGGTACTTGAAAGTGCAAAGCACTACCATATTACAAAAGCAGATGAAAGCCTGTGGCTAGACCTTCTGCTGGGCCAGGGGGAAGGGTCCAGGGATCTCATTACTAAATGCACAATGAAATGCTCACACTGGGCTTCTCGTGCAGTGGAGTCTTTGAAGCCCTGTGTTTTTGATGTTGCATTTCATTTCCTACCATTCTGGTCCTCCAGTGCTTTACAACAATGCAAAGCCACCTTCCACCTACTTCTGTTTAACAAAGACAACAGCACTTTCTTTTCAGAATCAGGTGGATAATGACCAGGCTATGCTCTCTGCAGGTTTATCATGTTTGGATCACCAGATGGAGAACACTGAGCCAAACATGATTGTTGTTTTCATGTATAAAACCATATTTGAGCCAGTATTCATTTAGGTCAGGAAACTGGAAGAATGCAAAGCCCAAGCCCACTAGGAGAGGCAATTTTCCTGGGCTCATCTGAGCCGGAGTGTGTGGCCCATTGAGGTTCTCTTACTCGGTCAGTAGGGATGCAACCTGGAGAAGCAAGGGGACCGGGTGGAGTGGAGGGTTGGTGAAAAAGGAATCTCTTCAACTGTCCCACCCCAACGTTAACCATGCCCACCATCTTTCAGAAGACACAAAGATTTTGTGGGCATCAGCCAGGAGTCTCTGCAAAGAGGGTAGACATGGATTTCCATGAGTTCATTTAGATGATGGGTTACCCTGTTAATATGTTTTATGTATCCACACTTTATCTATGTTGATAGATTTGTTTTGGTGTGAGAGGGACAAGGCATTGCCAGAATACTGCTGCTTTTGGGAAAAGGCAGGGGCCAGTCTTTGGGAAAGTTAATCTGCCAGGATAGTCCAGAAAGGGAAACAGTTAAGTCCCGGTTTATTAGGGTCAGGGAGGTTCTGGGCTTAACAAGCAGATTCTGCCTGAACCATTGATGTCTCCCCAGCTCCCTCCCTGCATACAGGTAAGCCCAGGAACTGTTTTCTGACCAAGGCACCTTTGGGCTTCAGGCCTCATTTCCTCTCTTTTGCTACGTTTCTCTCTTTTGTTTCATTCGTCTGTTGGCATTTCACTGGCATTCTCCCTTGGGGACAGATTTCATAGCTTTCTCCCTAGAATCATGGATTCTCATCATTGCCCACATTTGGCAGTGGTCTTGGCAGACCCTTGGAATCTTCAACTTCAAGAGACTGAGTCATCCTGTTCAAGTGGGCCTTTTTCCTCTTCTCGTGAACCAGCCGAGTCCCACGTGTTCCATAATTCCTTATCTTGAGAATTCCCTGTATTGGGTAAGCAGCAAAATGTGCCTGTCCTTCTCACCCAAGGCCTTCTGGCAGACCCTCCTTTGAGAAGGACTCTCTCCCTCTCATTGTTCCTTGCTCACTCACAAGCAAAAATAAAGGCATCTGTGCAAGTCACCACTGTCTCAGTGCCTTTTAAAGGAAGAGAGAACCCAATGGAGAAAGTCAAAACCCAGTGGGGAAAATTAATCTGGCACACACACAGGGGAAAGGACCATGGCTGGAAGAGAATTAAACATTTTAGAGACGATAATTAGGTGTTTCCCTGATATTTGATGAGTGAAGTGGACTTAGCTTTCAAGGAGTCTGCTTTTTAGGTCCTTCCCACTCTCTGATTCTGAAAGGACTCTGTGTGTGTGTGTGTGTGTGTGTGTGTGTGTGTGTGTGTGTGTGTGTGTGTGTGTGTGTGTGTGTGGTGGGTTCCGTGGGGGTTGGGTGAGGATCTTATAGAGCCCGGGAAGCCATTCTTTCTCAGTCCAATGCTTCAGTAAAAGTCCATCTGCCTCGTTCATCCCCTCAGCAAATCCCATCAGAGGTTCACCAAACAGTCACTGAAATTCCACGTTCTGAAGTCAAGTAGCTCTTTTCTGGGTTTCAAAACCTAAGTCGTTATCACGTTTGAATACAGGGGCGTTTTTTCCTTGCTAACAAACCATCCATTAATGACTCTCCTAGTGCCCTAACATGGATGAAATACAGTGAAAGTCACTGTGAAAAGATTTATGTTGGAAAACAAAGGAGACTGTGGGGAGAGGAGAGACTTTTCACGACATGGCCAATTTGTCAATCAAATCCAAGAGCAAGCTAGGGGCTAACCGTGGCTTTTCTCCACTGGATTTCGTTTCACCTTCTATGGGACACACCAAGCCCATTTCCATGTCCGAGGCTTTTATTAAACCAGTTGAAGAAGGGGTTACACCCTGGCCTGGAAGCCTTATTATCCTTTCACTGGAATGTTAGCAATTGGGCTTTGAAGGTGGGGCAGTGGTGCTCAGCCTGTTTCCCCTGGGCAGCTTGAGGCTGTGCCTCCATCACTCATTCATTCATTCATTCATTCATTCATTCCACAAGTGTGACTGAGTGTTTATGGACTGGGAGCCCAGTATTAGGCACATAAATGAATATGAGTCAATGAGCTACCAATGGATCAGGCAATAGCTCAGGAAACACACACCCACAACACAGATAAAGGTGCTGGGGGCACAGGAGGACACAGGAGGGGAAGCCTGTGGCTCAGGGGCTTGGGGGCGCAGGAAGCCTTTTGGGGAGACTTTGGCTTTGTCTCAAAAAGAGGGTGGGGGAAGAACATTCCAGGCTGAAGGACAACATGGGCAAAGGCATGGAAAAGCAGCACAGCCTGGAACCTACGTGGAGGGTGGGGGAAGTGAGAGAGGCGGTACTTGCACCCTTGCTTGGCGGGGTCATAAGAAAGGGGCCTTGGCTCCCGCCTTCTCTGCACGCTTCTGAGCAAGCTGCCCCGGCTTGACCCAGCTCCCACCCCCACCCCCCGGCAGGAAGTGCATCAGATGGAGGGCAAAGGGTCTCCCGGCCTGGTGGGGTGGCGGGGGGGTGGGGTGTGTGGTGTGTGTGTGGGGAGAGTGCTGCTCTCTCTCTCATGGTCCCTGGCAGCCCATTCCTCAACGTGGCTGCCATAGCTCCTGAGGTCCAGCTGCCTTTTTCCACTCGTTCCTCATCCCCAGCCTGTGGGCTATCACTCCATTCTGAGGGGTACCTGCCTGCTGAGTTTTGAGCCTCACCTTTGCTTTCTGCCTCCTGACCGAGGGTCAGGGTGAAAGGCAACTACCCTACATCTCTAAATGTCCGGCTCCAGTCCACCCCTGACCAGCCTCGCTGCCCCCTGCACACGTCCTGCAATGCCCGGGAAGTGAATGACCTTCAATGTGCAGATTGCAAATAGGGAAGAGGGCAAGAGTATTTGCTTTGGGAACTTGTTTGGGCCTCAAAGTTCTCTTCTCTTGAAAGGGATCAAAGGGCTGATTAAATAAAGTTTGGCTTCATTAGGGCTCATGAAGAGGTCTGCATGTTGGGCTGTGTTCCCAACACAGTTTTCTTTCCATATTTTGACAATAAAGACCCCTAGGACATCTGACCCTGATGTTTTCACTAGAACCATTATTTACGACCCCATTTGCTTATTAAGAAAACAAGCCTGGGCGTCGACATCGGGGCTGAGGGTGCCTTGTCAGGACCTAGTGCTGACGGATCGGCTGGAGGAGGAATTCCCCAGCTCTGCCTTGGTGGCCCCGGCCAGTCACCTCCATCAGGGTCCACTCTAAAAACTGATTATTACTTTGGCCAAAAGCCCAGTGACAGATGTGGCTTTCATCCAACAGCAGCCCCCAGGCAGAAGTCTGTTATTTCTTCTTCAGATGCTGTAACATGATAAAAACGGCATTCTGGACACACAGACACGTTTTCAGATCTAAGCTTTGTCTTAGAGGGCTTGCAAATGGCACTCAAAGGGAAGGTGCTGGAGCTCCCCATCCCAGGCTTAGGCGAGCTTCTTGGGGTGGACTCAAGGGAGGGAAGGGCAGAGGCAGACCGTGTTTTCCCGGGACACAATAATGGGGCAACTCTACCCGATAAGACCTCAATGAGGTCAGCCCCCAGGCCCCAGGTGGGGGTGCAGGGAGAGAGGGCTCCATAGACTAGGCTCTCTGAGATGTGTCAGGGCTCAGTCCCTCAGCAGGCACATGGCCTCAGGCAAAGTGCTCAAGCTCTGCTTCTCAGTTTTCTGCTCTGTGAAATGGGCAGGGGGCAGTGCTGACCTCTCAGCTGTCCCCAGGGCTAGATATGGGGGGACTGCGGCCAAGCTTAGCACAATTCGGGGCACACAGGGAACACTCCATCAATGTGGTCCACCCCCACTGCTATCCAACCCTGTATGGCCACTGGGTTCGCATTCACACGTGACCTGACACCCATGTTCTTACGTGTCCTATTTATATGTCTCCCCAGACTGGGTGGAATCCCACACGTAGACATCACTGGAGAGTTCTGCACCCTTGGGTTGGCCCTGCCTGGGGTGATCTGGTTCATTATTGCTCACTCTCACTGTCAGGGAGACCACGCGTTTCCCAGAGAGGTGAGGTTCAAGACGAGGAAACCCGAGCAGCCCCAGAGGCCCTGTGGTAGGCGGTGCTCCAATATTGGAGGAGCTTTGGGGATGTAGCTGGTGCAGTTGTGTGGCATGAGTAGGACAGTCTGGAACAAGCCTGGAGCCCACAGGAGAAGTTGCTCTGCCTGCCCTGCCTGAGACCTCAGCCCTCCCCTCGCTTCATTTCCATCTTTCTTGAGATGTAACAAGAGGACCCCAGGGGAGACCTTGAGGTTCCCTGTTATTGCTTGTCCAGGTGTCCACGGTGGAGAACACGGTGCCCGGGGTGGGAGTGGGGTGGCATGTCTGCCTTGCTCCGTGACCCCACGATGCGCAGAAGAAGAAGTGCTGTTCCCTTATGCCCTCCCAATCGAAGATTTTCAGGTGGGGACTTGGAACAGAATGGACAGAGACAGGGATGTGACAGCAGACAGAAAGGGGGCCTGGTCTGTCGGAAGCAGAGGCTAAAGCCTAACCAGGCTGGGAGCTGGAATAACTGGGCTTCTGGAACCAAGGAGGGGGCCTGCCAGCTCCCCGGCTTTCAGGGATGGACCCCAGGGCTTTTCCACCAGCAACGGGAGCTTCTGCTCTTGGCAAAGTCTAGTCTTCTCCCTTCTCACCCACCCTTTCTTTCCACCACCCAGAAGAGGAGGGGACCCAAACTGACCCCTGGGCTCAAGGAAGGCTGCCTGGGGCTAGACAGCAGAGCCCCAGAGTCCACTGGCCTCACTCCTGCTTCCCACCTGGCCACACCTGCAGGTGAGGGCTTAATCTGGAAATGGGATGTCAGCCTGGTACAGGGAAGAAGTAGGCAGGGAGGGCTGATGTCCAGAGGAGGGTGTAGGGTTCCAGCAGGGCCAGCACAGCTCATGTAGGAAAAGGACAGGGGGGCTGTGCTGATCATGACAGCTCTGCCCAGCTGTAAAGGGCCAGCCATGCTCTCAGAACCCCTTGAGCTCACCGTGAGGACTTACCCTTGCTTCCCATAGATGCCATGAGCTCCACTGGGCATCTGCCAACACGAAGGATGTGTTGGGTATGTTTACAGGTGGAGGCCAAGTCCATTCCCCATCCCCTGGCCTCCTGCAGAGCCTGGGATTTTGGAAAGGGGTCCTAAGATTGGGGCCACAGTTGCTTCCTCTGGCCTTGCCCTGCTGTCTGGCCTTGAGACTTTGCTCACCATGGGCTTGGCCAGAGATGCCCAGCTCAGGCTCTAGGAAGGCCAGTGCTGGAAACTGCTGAGTCTGAGCCAAGATCCCCAGGTGGGTTTCTGGGGTCTGCCCTGTACCCGGGCTTCAAGGTTAAGGCATGGAGCCCAGTGGTCTGTGCAGCTGGCTGCAGTCTGGGATTGTGGCTGGGGTTCCTTCCTGCAGAGCCATTTGGAAGCCACAGACAAAGCCCTAAAGTCCTGACCTTAGTGGTCCTGATTTCTGTGGGATGGTGCTGAATAATGAACACCCTACCCCCAAACTCCAGGAAGCCCCTCTGCTGAGCCTGGGTGAGGAGGGCCACATGTCCCCTGGAGCGGTTGGAGCTCAGGCCCTGGTCCCCTCAGTCCATCCCAGATAGAGCCTGTAAAGCTGACTGCAGCTTGCTCTGTGCGGTGGGAAGACAGACATGGAGGTGCTAAGAGACACAGGGGCTAGGGGCCCAGAGGAGCTGGGGCCCAAGGGAGGCCTTGACCATCCCCAGTCTGGCTCTCAGGTGAGTTCCTGGACCCCTTACCCCTGACTCAGCCCTGTCCTGGGGCTGTGAGACTCAGTTTGGCTCTGGAGCTGAGCTACACACATGTCCCTCTAAGAGGGCAGGTAAAACCTTCCTTCCCACAGTGACTGCTCTTTGTGTCGGCAGCTTCCTTTTGCCTCTTCGGGTGTTTACCTGGTGAAAGATCAAGGCGGTACAAAGATAGTAAGGTGGCCCTGCCCCACGCCAGCTCCTGGCGAAATCTCCCCAGCTCCTCCTGGAAGTGCTGGCCTCCTCTGCTGGGGCCCACGGGCTTCTGTGCAAATGTCCTGGGTAACGCTCAGCAGTATTCGTGTTGAAGCCAACAAGCACTTGCTGGCCACTTGCTCTGTTCCTCTCCTGAGCCCAGAAGCTGCACTACTGGTTGAATGCTCACAGCCTGCAAACGAGCAAAGCATCCTCGCTCCCTCCTTAACAGATGGGGAAACTAAGGCGCCAGCCAGGGAAGTAACCGGGTGAGGGCATCCACCAAGAGGTGAGCAGACAGAGGCATGAACCCATGACCACCTGCTCCGGGGCTTAGGGTTGCTGCCCTGGCCTCGTTGACCGGGGAAAGCCTACTGCATGAGGCCGGGCACTCCACTGGGAGGGGCCATCCGCCTCTCTCTGCACCTGTCGGGAAGGGAAAAGCCACCACACCTAAGCGAGATGGACGCGGAAACTGAAGGGAGTGGATTGCAGAACAGAGAACCCAGCAAATGCGTGAGGTGAAAGACAGAGCAAAGTGGTGGGTGGATAAAGGAACCCCCAGGTGGGTGAAGGCATATAGGCTGGAGATGAGTGAGTGGTCCGGGACTCAGGCACCCACAGCAATTCCAGCCTTCCCGCAGCCACCCCCATTTGCCATAACTGGGCACCCACAGCTTGCTTCCCCAGGAAAATGGAGGCAGAGTCTTTTTTGCTATGTTAATTTGTGAACCCTAAGTCTCACGCATGCGCCAAGTTGCTCATCTGCGTGTCTCCTTTCTCAGGCTGGGAAGCAGTGGACAGGGGTCTGGGGTTGGAGTCAGATGCATGTGAGTTCGAAACTCAACTCTGCCACCTGCTAGTTTGCAAACCCTGGGCAAGTCACTAACTTCCCAGAGCCAGCTCTCTCCCTGTAAGTGGGAGGTGATCGCAATAACCATGGCCCTGGCTTGCTATGAGGTTTGAAAAGACAGGATGAGGAATGGTGGTGTGGGATGTTGCTGGAGGTGTGGGCGGTGGGGAACATGGGAATCTCTGTAATTTCTGAGTAATATTTAGGTAATCTAGGCACCTT
>JAQZBX010062074.1:0-16992 GCA_029593785.1 Cabassous unicinctus
ATAAAGTTAATATTAATTTAAAAAAGAAGAAAACATGAAAGATAGAAGAGAAATTGATACCCTTAAGTTGTGGGATAATGAAAAAACATGGTGTTTAAATAGTACAACAGAAAGCAGAAGGCAGAAAGATGAAGGAGGGGAATAGATAGCTTGGGAGGCAAAATCAATATAGACGGAGAATGGGAAATCACTGAAGAAGAAGCACATCAAAGAAGAGACAAGCTAGCAGCACCGAATTATAAAGAAGGGGAAAAAAAAGGAAAAAAATGTTGGGGGGGGGATGATGAAAGAAAAACAAGAGACAACAAATAAACAGGGAAAAACCAAACAACCACACAAATAAGCAGTCAAACAAAGCTAAGGAGCAACAGTGCTCATTCTAGGGTTCTTGTGGAACATCTCAGCCTGCTTGTGTTTATCAATCAATTTCTCTGCAGGGTTCTATCTGCAGGTTTTGAGGCAGATTTTAGCTATTAAACTAAATTGAAAACAATAATTCATTTTTTAAAGTGACTGTCTTCTTTTTACTTATTTATTTATTTTTTCACAAAATAAGGGACCCAAAAGAAGTCCTCTTCTAGACCGCCCCCTTCACCGAGGGGACCCTAACTAGGCTAGTGGAAACTAATCAAGTACTTCCCACTTCCTGGCCTCCCCAAGGAAGCTGAAGCTCTGATGCTTGTCAGTGCAGAGCAATAAAATTGGCTGACTCCACCCCCTCTGGAGCCAAGCCTCAATGTCACCGGGCTGCTGGGAAAATCAGGCTTCTTCAGTAGATTCACCTCTCCCCTCAGCCTGGGGCTACTTCACATCAGCTTATCTGCTCCTCAAAGCTATGAGGCGGTCCAGGCAGCCAAATCCACATACAGTAAACCCCTCTCTACCTTCTGTCAGAATCCTCCCTCTCTCGGAGTATGCTCCCTCACACCGGGTTGCTGTGTGGGAGTCTCAGTTCAAACCAGCTTTTTTCTCTGAGGGTGGGGCTCAGCCATCTGTGTTAACCACCACAGGCAGGCTTAAAACTCATGAATATCTACTGATCAGTCCACGCCATCAATCTGCCTGCAGATAGATGTCCCAAGCTTCTTGCTCTGTACACCCACAGCACAGACCCCTGGGCAGGACTGTGTCTTCAATCAGCTGTCCTCAGAGAGCTAGCCAGTGAGTGCCATCCTAAAATAATGCCATCTTGCCCCCTCTGCCCCTATATTTTTGATGTGACTTCTCTGTAACTTAAAGATTCTTTGAAAATAAAATGAAAAAAAATAAGACACTGGGGGAACATAAAGAAGAAATTGTAAATATACTTAAAATATAACAGATCTTACATAAAAGGCACAGTACAAAAAGAATGCTTTTGCTGTTGGGGAGGTTTTGGGTTACTGAAAAGTTACAGCTGTGGCAGGGGAGGACTACCTTTCGGCTCATAAGTCAAGCTATATACCAGACAAATACATAAAAACACATACAAAGGAAACAAGCCCTCATGTTGTGTTTTTATATTTGAGTTAGGATCTTTGAACTAGTGTGATACCAGAAGAGAAAGCATACAGATAACAAACTTGATAAACAACAAAGTTTACAGGTTTTCTCTAAATTTATATACTCCAGACAAAAGCATCAGGGTCCTTAACAGTAAGACAATTAGGGCTTTGCTTTCCTTTATCATTAACTGTAATATTTGGACATAAACATTGAGGATAATGTAAAATTTACATGAATTTTAAGAAAACAGAAGACATCATTGGCACTGCTGATCATTCCCTTTCCTCCAATATTTTTGGGTTATTCATTTTTTTCAATCCAACTCCCCTACAGATAAAGGTTCCTTGGTAGACAGTTCTTAGAAACACTGCTCCTTTCAAGACAGATTTTTCTGTTTCTGTTTATATGAATTTTATCTTTATTCAGCTTCTTTCTTTGGTTTTGCGATTTCTCTGCATTTTTTAAACGGTGTCAATGAAGTAGTTACTTGTAAGTATTTAAAGTTTTTTTTTTTACAAATGATCACTGTTTTTCACTGAGTTGCCAATGTACAAAAATATATAGCATTTCCATGGATGAAGCAGAAGAAATTAACCTGGCTTCCTGTGATACATGTTCAGAAATTATAGAACTCCTCCATTATTACTGAAATTGTTTATTTCTTGGAACCTTTTCACTGTATATTTAAACATGTTGAAAATAATCCATTTGAACAAACATATAACAAAGTAGGTTTCTTTTTTGTAACCTCTATTATTTGCAGAGAAAATATGAGATTGTCAATAAAGGCTACCTGCTATATAGAAAATTTAGTTATTTGTATTTATTTATAATGTATACTTACAGATTGCCAAAAAGAGGAGTTGAAATACAAATTATACTTAGTAAATTCTCATTTGATGACTTTATTACTGGTTCACCACAAGAATTTTCTTTTCCCTCAACTAAGCACATTTACTGTTTTTTGTGGGTAACAGTATTCTCATATTCCTTTGCAGTTAGTTTCTGACCTAACAGATGATGTGCCTAGCTGCTAAAGTTACAGGCCTATCCTACCTCTATTTCATATTCTAATGCTATTAGAATTAAAATAGAATCTTTATGAATAACATGTGATCCCACATCTCCTATAAAGAAAGCTGAATATGGATAGTCACAAGGTTATTTTGAAGTCAAAGAAGGCAAAATGGCAATTGTAGAAAGAAGGATGACATTAAAGTCAAAAGGCTTCACTCCAGTCTTGACCCTATATTTTCAAGTCCATGCAGCTGTACTAAAGGGAGTGAGAAGCTCCTGAACTCTGCCATTTTCAACTTCAGAATGTAATTTAGGAAATGGGAGTCCTTTACAGAATACATAATTTGAAACAGGTTCAGTAATTTCCTTTATAATTCAAAGAATTACATTAATAATTTTTGTGTTTATGAATAAGGAACCATTCCATTGCTTATATATATGATGAAATGGACTTATTTTATAATGTATTATCTTGATTACAGCAGATTGTAAATGTCATAACCCTTGAAGATTTATTTTTCTACATAGAGTTGATTCTCATTATTTGTGGTGGTTAATGTTCTGTACAATTTCTACAAACACTGAGTTAGTGAATATAGAAACATTTTCCCTAAGGGAAATATACTGTTAGATTCCTGTAAGCCTCTGGTCACCTATCAATACATAATCTTATTTTATATGTTTCTTTTTAAAGGCACCTTATATATTTTTTATGAATAATTAATTTTATTCATTATTTCTTTTTGATAGAGCAATATTTCAATTACAACACTTTAATCTATTGATCTTACTACTCTCTCTCATACATACAGTGCACATATACAGTACTAATGGAGAACACATAGAATAAAGTAATATAAATATAGTCCTGAAAAAATTAAAGAATACGCATCTAGTATTTTGTAAAATCATGAAGTAAAATCTTACTTTTGATGAAATGGCAAGATGTGTGATGGGGCAGTGCACTGTGTCTTTAAACCTCCTGACTTTGGATTGCCCCTAGAAAATCAAAGGAGAGGTTGGAGAAACTTATCTGAAGAAGAGGAAGTCATTGACAAGGACAACATGCTGACATCTGGCAGTTCTATCTCAGGAGTTTGGCTTTCATGACTCATCAAAGGCATTGGTGATTTTTCATCCTGAACTGGCTTGGAAAATTGTGTCAGCCTTGTCTACTTGGCTTATCACCTCCATTCTTGGCATAAGGGGTAAAAGCAGCCATGGTTGGATGCTTAAATTTAAGGTTGCATTCAAGCATAGGGTCACATTCTTCCTTGTCATTGAAAATTTTTTCCAAGGCACATTTCTATTCCAATATTTTGGCCACTGTGAGAGGGACAGTTCTTGGAGTATTAGGCTGATTTTCCTCACCATCCTTGTCATTACTGACTCTGAGGCCTTGTTTTGCAAACTTGACCAGGTCTTCACTGGTGGGTTTTACTGCCTTCTATGCCAAAATTTCTTCCATGTCTTCCACCTTCATGTCTTCAAAATTTTCTCCACTTATTTGCAATGCAATACACATTATGTTTTTAATATCATTCTTTATAATTTCTTTAATACTTTCAAAGCCTTTGCAATTTTTCATGCAGTCCAGTCAAATATTTTCCCAAAATTGATAGTAACCTGTTCCATGCTTCCCCAGGCTTTACCAACACAACTAGTAATGTTGTGTGGAGTGGCTGACTTCCAGTAGCTCATAATGGTAGTTTCCTCATTTGCATTGAGAGCCTTGCAAGTATTTCTATAAAGCTCTCTTATGTGGTGCACCTTGAAAAGTTACTATGGCCTGATCAAGGGACTGGATGAGAGACCTAGTATTTGGGGTATGAAAAGAACCTCTCTCTTGGGTGGGCATTTTTAAGTTCTTCTTGGTAGTGGGTTGGAGAATTAACCAAAATTAATAAAATCTTAAAGGCAAACAGTGAACTTACTTTGATTGCTGAACTATTTCAAGGAGAGTTTAGAGATAGAATAGAAGAAAAAATTAATTTGGGGGAATGCTGAATTTAGGAGCTAAAATAAAAAAGCTGCCAGTAAAGACAGCAAAACCATTTTATAAATAATTAGATGCAAACTAGGATATTCTAAGACAGTGGTTTTCAAGCACCAACATGCATCATAATCACTAGAGTAATCATTAAAACACATCTCACTAAGGATCTCCCCAAAGTTTCTGTTTCTGTAGGTCTTGGTTTGTACCTGAGAATCTGCCTTTCCAACAAGTTCTCAGGTGATGCTGATGATGTTGAGCTTGGGACCACCATTGAGAACCAGTGGTCTAGAGAATTGCAAGCCAAAGAGAGAAGATTTTAATAAAGAAAAAAGCAGATATTTATTGTAAATCCCAAGGAAAATTCTCAGGGAAGGCTCACATTGATCTTGGATAATAGAAGGTCATTTACAAACTTCTATTTTCTATTTTATTTATTTGCTGTTTGGCTGACTTTATGGCAGAAAGTATCTGTGGGTTTATGATTGATGTGTTTAAGGTACTGAAAGAGAAAAACTATCAACCAAGAATTCTGTATCTGGAAAAGCTGTCCTTCAAAAATGAGAGTGAGTTCAAAGACTTCACAGACAAACAAAAACTGATAGACTATGTTACCAAAAGACCAGAACTACAAAATATAAAGGTAGTCCTGCAGGCTGAAAGGAAAAAAATAAAATAAGGGCAGGAGATATAGAGAAGAGTGTAGAAATGCAGATTATTAGAAAGAATAAATTAAAGGGTAAAAAGGCAGATAAGAGTACAATATGACAACATAAAGCCAAAGGTCAAAATGGATGAAGTAATTAATGTCTTTACAATTATAAATTGAATATTGATGGATTCAACTCCCAAATCAAAAGCCATAGAGTGACAGAGTGGAAAAAAAAATATGAGTCATATATATGTTGTCTACAAGAGACTCACCTCAGACATAGGGTCACTACCAGGTTAAAAGTGAAAGGTTGGAAAAAGATATCCTACACAAATAGTAATCAAAAAGAGCTAGAGTAGAAATACTAATTTCAGACAAAAAAAGATTTTAAATGCAAAATTATTATAAGGGATATATAAAGGATGAAGAATTTCATTATATTTTAATAAAAGAAACAATTCAGCAAGAAGAAATAACTATACTAAGTATTTATACACCTAAATAATCAGTGTGTCAAAAAGAAATTACAAGAGAATTCACCAAATATCCTAAGACAAATGAAAATGAGAAAAAAAACATTTCAAAACCTATGGGACAACACAAAGGCATTGCTGAGGGGGAAAATTATAGCCCTCACTGCATACATTAAAAAAGAAGAAAGAGCTAGAAATGAAGGCTTAATCTAATTGTGCACCTAGGGGAACTAGGAAAAGAACAAACTAATTACAAACTAAGCCAAAGGAAACAAATAGTAAAGATCAGAGCAGAAATAAATGAAATCGAGGGAAAAAAACACAATAAATAGAATTCTTCTAAAACTTTTGTGATGATGAATATACAGCATTGTGATTATATTAAAAGCCATTGATTATACACTTTTGAAAGATCATATGGTATGTGAATAAATCTCTAAAACAGCTTAATAAATGAATAAATAATAGTAAAACAATTGCAAAAATGGCTGCTATGTTCAGCAGGGGAAACAGAGATTGAGAGGTAAAGAATTTTATTGTCTGCTTATTGTTATTATTGAAATAATAAAAATGCTCCAATAATGATTGAAGTGATGAATGCACAACTATGTTATTATACCAAATACCACTGTTTGTACACTGTGGGATGAATTGTATGCTTTATTACAATTGGATACCAAATGCCATTGTTTGTACACTTTGGAAAAATTTTATGCTTTATTAATATACATCAATAAAATTGATTTACAAGAGCGTAGGTGGCTTAAGTGATTGGGCACCTCCCTCACATGTGGGAAGTCCCAGGTTTGGTTTCCAGTTCCTCCTAAAAAGAAGATGAGCAGACACAGAGAGCACACAGTGAACAGACACAGAGAGCAGAGAGTGAGTGAAAGCAACAACGGGGTGGGGAAAATAATAAATAAATAAAAATAAATCTTTAAAAAAAATGATTTGTTAAAAAAAAGAGTAAACTGATGATTACTGCGTGGTGTGAATAGGTGGAGAAGGTTTTTGGATGTCCCTTGCTAGAGTAGTTCATCAAAATGGCTGAGACAATGTGTATAGAAAAAAAATATGATGTTGAATATAATTACAAAAATGACACCACACAAACCTAAAAGCTCAAGGTTATTGAGGACTGTGTTTGAGCCAGATATGAATAACAGGACAGGGAGATAGAAGAATTCATTTAATTCATTTATTAAAATTATTTTTTTCCTTTTTAATTATTTTTTTCTTTTTCATTTTAATTCATTTTTAACACAAAACAATAGGTTGAATGTTGTTGAAATTTGGATTATAATATTTGCCATGCCATAATAAAGAAACACAGACATGCTGAGGCATAATAGCATCCTGATGAGTTAGATACTAAGTTTATTCCCATTTCATAGATGAAGAAATTGAGGTTTACTTGTAGATTGCTAGTCTAGGTTAGGGCCAACATTGAAGCTAGCTGTCTGCTGAGGTCATGAACTTAATCATGTCTTCTGCCTCCGTAAAATTAGTGCCATGCTTCTATTGATTCATGCCAACTGTTTTATTGATATGTATCCTTATAAACTTATATTTTTAGAGATCCTGGTAAAAGCCTAAGAGAGGTGAATATAAATTCATATTTCTCTAGCATCTGGGAATATGGTCACTGACCTGGAGTCTCATTTTACATCTTTAAATATGAATAGTAACTGTCTTACATGTCTCATTTATAAGAATAGTGATATATGAAAAAATGGCTATGCATTTTAAAGCATTGCAAATTATAAGTTGAAATTATGAAAAAGTCTGCAAAATCATGATTTAAAACATTCACAAATTGTAAAAGCAAAACCTTAGGCTTTGATCTACTAATTTCTTATTTAATGCTGTACTTGAGGTTATTTGCAGAATTTATCCATCTATTAAACTTTCTTTTTGTCTATCTGTCTAATCTTTCTATCTATTTCTGTGTATGGCTATGTGTGTGTGTGTGTGTGTGTGTGTGTGTGTGTGTGTACAGTATCACATACCTGATGGTGGTACATTTCAGATAAACTATTTTCATAGTTCTATTCAGTTCTCTACCAGAATACTACTTTAAGTAATAAATTAAAACTACCTTGAGATTTTGAAATATATCCCTGAGTGTGTTAAATTATAGTATTCATATTACCTGTGTGACCACTCTCAACTTCTACTATGTCTCTTTAAAAGAATTTTGAAAAGGCAAACATTCTGCCACTCCATATACCAGATCATCTGACACAAAAACCTCTTCACCAGAATAAACTATGAATGACTAGCCGATGAAAATTCAAATGAGGGGAAAGTCCCAAATACCTGTAGAAAAAGTCTATGAGTGAAAAAAAAATACAAGGATTCCTGATCATCTCACAGAAACATGTTCAGTTAGAATTACTTATTGCTTCAGGGCTGATAATTCTTGCTTGAGGTTCTCACTTTGAACGCATGTAATACACAAAGATGGTTAACTATGATGAACCAACCTTTCCTCAGGAACCAGGGTCACATTATGTATTGGGGGATTTATAACAATTCTCTGGTTCCCTTATCTGTCTTCCCCTTTAGGGAAATCATCTTTATTCTTCATTAATTATTTCCTCTTATTATTTTTGCACACAAAAATAATATGCTTCTGTTTTGCATGTTATGCCTCTTATAAGTTTTAGTCTTTCATTATTTTAAAGTCCTTTTTATTTCTTATTTATGAATGTGTTTGTCTTCTGTTGATCTGCATGGTGCAAAATCTTTAAAAATACCAATGAGACTTATTTACTATCATTTTATTTGTTTGTTTTTGTTTTGTTTGTTGTTGTTTGTATGTAGGAGGATAGGGATTATGCAAAAATCAAGATTTATAATTAATTAATGCAGTAAAATGTATATTTTACCTTTTCTCTGCAAACTTGTAGCATGGAAGGGACCTAATGGGCAGGTAAAGGATACTAAAGGCAAAGATATTGTACATGGAACATCAAATTTCCTGTACGCAAAATGAAAGTTATATACATATAAATATATATGTCAATTAATGAATGATGTAAAGAACAAAAATTGTCCCTATGAAGAATTCTTTATGGAAATCTTATTCTACTTTTCAAAGGGGAATTTTTACCATCTAATCATTTTTCTAATAAATTAATGCTTCTATATTAGAATGATATCTTTTTTAAATAATTTACTGACACCAGGTAAAAAGAATTACCTAATTCAACTATTAGAAGTTCTGCCTGTTCAGCATTGAGCCCTGTTCTCCTGCTATCCTTTCAATTATCCCAACATCATCTGACACCCCTTTCCTTCTTTTTGGAACACTCCCTTTACAAGTGTTTTGGGACCTCTGATACTTTCAGTCCCAGAGTTGCACTGCCTTTTTGGCCTCTCAGTTTCCTAAAGGATCCCTATTTGCATCAGATGTCTGATTTATGGGTGTTACCCAGTAGCCCCATGATGATTAATTTAGGTGGATTCTCAAGAGGTATAAGTCCAAGGATAAGCTCCATCATAGTTATTAGGTCTCTAGTTTGCTTAAAGAGTCCCAGGGCTATTCTTCAAATGCATCATCAGAAAAGTTTTGCTGGATTCTGAAACTGTACCTCATTATTCCAGCCATTAAACTCTCTTTCTGTTTTCCCTTGCTATCATGAAGCCTCCCTGTTTAATATTTAACTGTGCAAGGGGGAGGGGAGGAAGGATGAATCTATGCTCTGAATGCAAGTTACTTATATGATCAGAACAGCAATACACAGTCATATGAGAATAATCCTATCTGTCCCATAGGAAGAAAACATCTTTTAATGATCCTTTTAGCTGTATTTAGAAAATCAAATTATATTTTCAACTCTTTCAAATTGTGTCCTTTGGAATACGTAGAGCACAATGATACCTGAAGTATGGTGACAATGAGACTGGATTTTTTTGGATTCTTCATTTACCAGGTCTCAGTCTCCATAAGTCAATCCAAAGAAAAGATATTTTTATTAAACTAGTGCAATATTTTTTCATTTTAAGGGAAATTAACCCTCATTGCCCAAGATCTGCTAAAAATATCTCAATAAAATCATTTGCATGTGATGTATAGACCAACTCTAAGAAAAATGAAAAAAAAGTACTTTTAATAACAGTTATGAGATTTGCCATCACCTAAACTGTTTAACAAGATCAGCTTCAAGAAATTTATCATTCAATTTTATATATTATTCTGCTGTTTAAGCTTTTGTATTAAATATGTAAATATTCATCTCAAATGTTCCTTGCTTCAATTTGGATTATTTTATTTGCCTTATAAAGAAATTTAGGGACTTGAGTTAAATCAAATTCCAGTTATTCTCTATTATTCCAAAACACCATCAACAGAAATTCTTTTTAGTTAGAACATGGATTCTTACATCCTGTCTGTACATTCACTAGACAAAGAAGATGGTCTAGACTGAAACTGGAACAAGATAACTCAGCTTGTATAAAGAGGGCTGGAAGAATAACCCTCAAAATAATATACAAATATAATTAAGTTATTTAAATCCTCTTTTTCATTTTTTAACATATTTGGTGTACTCCCAATTTGAACCACCTCTAATAAATAAAATAAATTGTTACTATTGTTTTATATTTTCATCATTTATCCTTCTTCTTTTTTTCTTTTTATTACACCCATGCCTCCTACAGTGTTTTTAAACTTCTCCTTTCAAGTAAAATTTACTCATTCATTTCTACTTAGTTCACTTGCTTTGAGTATTTGGGATTCTCTAAATTAAAGTTCACCTGCAGCTGGTAAGTTCTAACATGGATACAATAGTTATTAAACTGTACAAAAATGTCCATGATAAATTGTAAAGCACTTGTAGCACTTCAAATGCTACATAAACTCCCTAACTCTGCACTGCCACCATCTTTGAGATTTCTCCATGTTCCAGACACCAAAAGGTTGTGAGTATCCATAAAGGGGTGTCTGCAGGACCCTGCTTCATGCTGCTTCAATTGTCTATTCTGATAGAATGAACTCATGCCAGTCACCTTTCCAGATGTCCTACATATTAACACCATCGCATCTCTCCCAAAACAGTAGGAGGCTTTGGTGGGTGAACATTTCAGGGGCAGCCATCCATCTCTCCATGATGTCCAGTCCATCAAGCCATCAGCCCAGCCACTGAACATTCTGGGTTCTTGGCAATACCCATGGATATCCTCTCACCAGAGGTGCATATAGGCCTGAAACAGAGGTGGGTAGATGGTGATGTTACAGGGGAGTCAATACAAAAAAATTTCAAATGTATTATCTCCTTTTGTAAATGAAGCAGTGTTAACTGGATTTTACTTCTGATGTCCCACAGTATTCCTTATGAGGCCCTTGTAAGAACTGCAGCATCCACACATCTTGGGCTCTGAGAGAAAGACTGAAACAGCTAGAGTATGGAGGCCTGTGTTGATGGACTTGGAGCAAGTAAGCACTGACTAGGTACTGTGGGATTCTCTGAAATAAGTGGCACTCGTTGTCACAAAGACGGCTACTTGGGATAGAAATGGCTGTTATCCATATTTAAGGCAGGTGATGCAGGAGCTTGTTTGAATTGTGTGTGGAGGATTTACCACTGCCTAATAGGGGCTTTCATTCAAAAACCAACATTTTTGAGACATATCAGAGCAGGGTGTTGGATTAAGATGCTCCAGAATCATGTTCTCCCACATAAACATTAGGAAAAAAACCCTGAAACTGTAAGAACCAAATTTCTCAGAACTATAGGAAACATTAAATGGTTTATACCCACCAAAAGAATGCTGAATCAAGAAGAAACTAACTGGAAAAGGGTAAGAATGCATCATAACACTTTCACTAGACCTTCCTCCACGCTGTTCCCAGCTCAACATCACAGTGTGTGAGACAGAAGTCAGCACTTCGAATGTAGATCCCTAGTTCTGAAGGTAGCAGAGAACACCTTATTTCCAAATCAGGGTGTATATATATCTGTTCCAACCGATACGATGGCTAACTGAAGGACTGACCCAAGATGCTTAACTCTGTCTTCCCCATCCCAGAACTCATTAAATACTTAGAGGTGGGAGGCATGGCTATAAAAACACTGTAATGTAATAATCATTCCACAGTTTTAGGAGAAAGATATTATGTTAGAGATAAACAATAGGGCACCTGGGGCCCATGAAGAAATAATGTGGGGACTTTCTTTTGAAAAATGGACACTCAGAGATGAAATGTATTCAGAGGAATTTAGAAGTCCACACACATGCCCAGAACAAGACACATGCTCAGATAATATCTGAAAGAGCTGTAAGGCTTCACCTTAGGATGGGGTCAGTGGTGCTGAAATGTGATTTTGATCAATATGGTGGGATTGTGTTGGGTTATCCATTTACCTTGAGGAGTGCTGGAGGAAGGAATAGGTGAACTCTAGGGATTTCTAGCTCTTATGGTTGAAAATACAATGTTGGGAATGTTATTTTGGCCAAAATGGCAGAGGAAAGTCACTGGTGCCGGGAGTCACTGTTGGGGGAGGTATGTGGGAAAGGTTGTACCACCAGCAGGCTTCTATGGACTCTGAATTTGTTCAGCTTGCCATAGGGTGTTATTTCAATGGGGGGAGACCCACACAATAAACAAAAAAATTTTATACTGTAAGCTTGCAGAGTCTTGCTAAGTTCTCAAATAGAAAGGCAAGAAAATCTAGAGAACATAAACAGTATCTAATATAAGAAAACAGACCAGTATGTCAAGCCCTCAATGTTAATTCATGTAACTATGAAACTTATACTTCAAAAATTGTATCATAGTGGTTTTCATAGGTTCCCAGGGGAGGGGAAAGGAAGAATAGGTGAAACATAGGGCAATTTTAGTGCATTGGTATTGTTCTACATGATCTTGCAATGACAGATACAGGCCATTGTACATTTTGTCAAAACCAATAAAAGTATACAGAGCAAAATGTAAAACATAAAGGAAACCACTGACCATGGTTAGTAACAATGCTTTAATATTTGCTCATCAATTGTAACAAATGCACCACACTCATTTAAGATATTTTTAATATGGGATAGTGTGATAGGGGGAGGATTTGGGGTATATGGAAATCTGCCCTATTTTGTAGTGACTTTTCTATAACTGAAAGCTTCTTTGAAAATAAGGTGAAAAAATAAAACACTGAGGGAGCATACCAAAGAAATTCTCAATATACATGAAAGATAACAGAATTTACTGTAAAGAAAGGTCCAGCAAAAGATATTGATTTTTCTTAAATAAATCAATTTTGTTGATACATATTAATAAAGCACACAATTCATCCAAATTGTACAGTCAATGGAATCTGATATAATCACATAGTTGTGCATTTAGCATTTCAATCATAATTACTGCATTTTCATTATTTCAATAGTAATAATAAGCAAAAAACAGACAGGCAAGCAAACAAATAAGAAAATTCCTCACCTTTCAATCTCTTTATGCTTTTCCCACTATACACAGCTGGTGTTTCTGGCTTTTCAATCCAAAGTGTATAATCAATGGCTTTTAGTATAATCACAATGTTGTACAATCATCTCAAAAGTTTTAGAACAATTTCATTACACCAAAAAGAAAGACTCCACACCCCTTAGCCTTCCTTCCTCTGATCCGCATAACCACTAATCTCATTTCATCTTTATGAATTGATTTATATTTACATTTCATATCAATGGAATCATATAATATGTAGTACTCTGTGCCTGGTCTCCTTCGCTTAGTATAATGTGTGGTTTTTTTTGTCTGATATTAACATTTTGTAGAATTAAGTAACATTTGTTCAGGTTCAAAGAAAAACAATCATACATGCAATTCTACCCATATTCATATTTTGCATAATATATTTATATTTCACATAATATATTTGGTTCATAATAGGGCAATCATACAGTATTTACTTTTTGTATCTGACTTGCCTCACTCAACATAATGTCCTCCCGGTTAATCCATGCTCTCATGTTTCATGACTTCACTTCTTCTTCCTGCTCCATAATATTTCATTGAGTATATACTCCACAATTTGGTTATCCATTCACCAGTTGTTGGACACCTGGGTTGTTTCCAGATTTTGGCTATCATGAATACTGCTGCTATGAACATAGATGTGGAGATATCTATTTATGTCACTGCTCTTAGTTCTTCTGGTTATATATCTAGCAATTGTACTGCCAGGTCCCTTGGGAAGTCTATATTCAACTTCCTTAGGAACTGCCAAACAGTCTTCCACAGTGGCTTTACCATTCTTCATTTCCACCCACAAAGAATAAGTGTTTCTATCTCTCCACATCCTCTCCTACATTTACAATTTTCAGACTTTTTAAGAGCAACCAGTTTAATAGATGTAAAATGATATCTCATTGTAGTTTTGATTTGCATTTCCCTAATCACTAGTGATGTTGAACATTTTTTCATGTGCTTCTTTGCCATTTGTAAGTCTTCTTTGACCAGTTGTCTTTTCAAGTCTTTTGCACATTTTTTAATTGGATACTTTGTCTTTTTATTGTTGAGCTGTATAGTCTACTCAAATATCATGGATATTAAACCTTACCAGATATATGATTTCCAAATATTTTCTTTCATTAAGTCAGTTGCATTTTAACCCTTTTGACAAAGTCCTTTGAGGTGCAAAAGTGTTGAATTTTGAGGAGGACAATTTATCTATTTTTTCTTTTGTTACTCATGCTTTGGGCATAAGGTTAAAAACCTACTGCCTACTACAAGATCTTGAAGATGTTTTCCTACATTTTCTTCTATGAGTTTTATGGTAGCTGTTTTTTATATTTAAGTCCTTGATTCATTTTGAGTTAATTTTTGTATAAGGTGTGAGAAAGGAATCTTCATTCTTTCATTTGGTTTTGGATATCCAGTTTTCCCAGCACCATTTTTAAAATAGATTATTCTGGCCCAGCTGGCTTGTAAAAAATAACTTGACTATAGATGTGAGGGTCAATTTCTGAGTTCTTCTTTCAGTTTCGTTGGTCAATCTGTCTGTCCTTTTGCCAGTACCATGCTTGTTTTACCACTGTATCTAAGTAATATGCTTTAAAGTCAGGAAGTGGGAGCCTTCCAACTTTGTTCTTTTAAAAGACATTTTTTGGCTATTTGAGGCCCCTTATTCCTTTCATTTTTTATTTTTTTTGAGGTTTTGGATTGCAAAAATGTTGCAACTGTGGTGGGGAGGATCACTAGTGTGGGGTGTCAGTAGTGGGCCAATGTTTGGGAAGTGGGGCACCTGGAATAAGCTTTTGGGAATTTGACTGTGTTCATGTGGTCATGGGGTGTTGTCTTGATGGGTGGGTGGAGACCCACACAAAAATAAGTGATAGAATGTTGAATTCCTATCTTGGGGAGTCCTGTTATATTCTTTACTAGAGTGGCAAGAATCTCTATAGTACACGGGCAGTGCCTAGTGAAGAAGGAGAGACAAATAAATCAGGTCCTTGATAATGATTCTTGTAATTATGAACTTTGTCCTTGTGAAATTGAAGCAGCCTAGTAATACATATTGCCTCAGATTTAGATCCTGAAATCTTCCTTGTTGCTCAAATGTGGCCCCTCTCTATGCAAAACTCAACATATTAACTCACTGAATTTCACCCCAGCATAGGACAGGACTCCCAGGAGGAGCCTCCCTGGCACTGAGGGATTATTACCAGGTGCAAACTAGTAATGCATTTGGAAAAAGCCTTGACCAAAAAGGATAAATATTAAATACATATAAATTTTTATCATTCTAGAGGTTACACTTATGCACATCTCAGGAGGATTTCATTGGCCACCAGAGTAAACAGTGTCTCAAGTACAGACACTTCTGATGGCTACAGAGCCATCTAGACACTATAGGCAGGGCAGACCACCCCAGGAAATTGACACACCATTGATGTACTTTACCATGGAAGATATGTATCAAAGTTAGTATCATTCATAATTTTCCCAAACATTTGTCTTCTGCCCCTTTTATTTGAAACTGTAATTTGCACTATACCTGTTAAGTATATGCCCAAGGGACTTGAATCTTCCAGCTGTTCATATGTTGTTTAAGGCCTGACTACAAGCAGAGTTGCAGACAACACTTACTCTCAAGCTCATCAGACTTGCCCAGGACAACCAAAAGAAGGATGATGATGGACAATGCCCATCCCCAAATAACAGAGAATATCTACAATTCATAGCAAGATACTTCCACCCATCTGCCTCATGGGATCTAAGTGCCCTATCAATAAGAAGCAGAGTAGGCATCACTATCCTCAAACTTTTAAGTTGGTGGAATGAACAAATACAAGGAAGGAATGCAATTATGGGCTAAAGTAGACTTATTGTCATTCTAGTAATGGAAGAATTTGTAATATTGGTATAAAAGCAGTGGCTACTATAGGTTCTGAGGGCAGGAGGAGGGAAGAATATGTGTAACATGGAGTATTTTTGGGATATTGGAATATATCTGCATGACATTGCAATGACAGATATAGGCCATTATATATTTTGTCATAACCTATAAAATCATGTGATGATGCAAAGTGTAAACCATAAAGTAAACTACAGACCATGGTTACTAGCAATGCTTAAATATTTTTTCATCAGTTGTAACAAAAGCACCACACTAATGAAAGATGTTGTTAATGGGAGAATGTGTGAGAGAGGGATGGTGTGGGGTATAGGAGAATCCCCCATATATTCAGTGTAACATTTATGTAATCTAAAACTTCTTTAAAAAGAAAAAAATCTTGTATTTCAATAAACTAGAAAGCATTATTAATATATCAAAATACTAAAGCAGAAATAAAACTCTGCAATAGAAATTTTGTAAGAACTGTTGAGGCACTCTGTGAATAGTACAGCTAATTAATAGAGAAATTGACTATTTTGGAAAATGTTATCAATGAAGGAAGGGAGAGGAAAAAGAAAAGAAAAGGAGGAAAATTATCAAAAAATTTAATAAAATAAAAAATTCCTTAGGATGAAGGAAATGAGATTATTAAAAAAGACTCAGTTAAAACCCCAGAAGAATAAGTTTAAAACAGAAATAAAAATATTATACCACAGCAAACTTTGTGAAATTTCAGAGCTCTGTAATGTTTAAACAATAATCTGTTTCACTTTATGATTCATTAAATTTATTTTAAAATTTGTATGCTCAATTTTCATCTTCACATATGATTTTTAGTTTTTTTTTTTCATTTTCAATAAATTTTAAAACATTATAAAGAGTCCTTTGGGAACTTCTGGGAAGATGGTGGACTAATAAGACATGGGAATCTCTTCTCCAGAAATATAGTTAAGAGGACAGGCTGAAACAGCCCCCAAAATATCTTCGAGGGTTTAAGAGCAGGTGAA
Organism: Cabassous unicinctus; assembly: GCA_029593785.1. Taxonomy (NCBI): domain Eukaryota; kingdom Metazoa; phylum Chordata; class Mammalia; order Cingulata; family Chlamyphoridae; genus Cabassous; species Cabassous unicinctus. The sequence goes on from JAQZBX010062074.1 coordinate 16,962, forward strand.
GGCTGCACACCACCCAGAAGAGAGAGGGACA
>JAQZBX010062075.1:0-16955 GCA_029593785.1 Cabassous unicinctus
ATAAAACTGAAAAAGAAATATGAAAACTAAAAAATCAGTTCAAATGGCTAACGTTCTATTAATATGAGTTCCAAAATGCCCTATATATATGGTTTATATTATGGCAAAAGCCACGCCCAATTCCAATTTCTCTTCTAGTTATGGTGAACTAGGATTAGCAACAAATTGACACAAACTTATGAATTCAATGCAATAAAAGTTTTGTCTTATTCAATTAACACTCCAGTTCTTTTTCCAGATCAGCAGGAGTGGGGACAGACATCAATTCATGCATTAATTCAGTCCTCAGGTTGATGGAAGTTCTGCATATGCAATAAACATAATTCATCCAGAAATAGATCAGAATATTAAGGGAAACCCGGGAAATTTTCTATGGGACAGACGTGGAAGTGTCATTGATCATTCCACTTACATTAAATTAGCTATCACTTAATCATGGACCTAACTATTAATGAGGCTGGCAAATATATGTTCATAAAAAAGGACAACAGATTTTTATTGCAGCTGCTTGCACATTTCTATTCCTTGCTGTAAGTAGACCAAACAAGCATTTCTTTGGATGCCCTAGTAAGTCTCTGCTCTTGCTTTGCTAGCTCCTTCATCTCAGTCTCATTTAGTAATTTAGCTTCATAGATCCTGGTAGTAGGGATGGAGTTGGAGATTTCACAATGTTCTCTACTACAGCCATTACCAGAGCATCCTAAATAATGCTGTTAATTCAACCCATTCTGACCCACTTGGGTGAAATGGCCAAAATGCTAAAAGGAATAAGAGCAAGCAAAACCAAGAACTTAGGAATCATATTCTTTACTTGCAAAACCATAATTTGAGCATTTGATAAATTCTATTAGCTCAAGTTCTTCAATATAACCTGGACCTGCCCATTTGTCCCATCCCCTCATTACCAACATAGTTTAAACCACCATAATTTATTTTATGGAACAATAGCCTAATAACTGGTCTACCTATTTCCATTTTTCCCTCCAGTGTAATCCATACTCAGAAAAATAGAATAAACAATTTAAAGAATGGCTCAATTAACCAATCAGTAAATAGAAGTAAATAAATATATAGAGATTAATTAAATTTATGTCATAATGAAGTTTTGTCACAGTTGGTGTTAACAGTGAAGCCTAAGTTAAACCATGGACATAGTTAATAGTACAATTATAATCATGTGATTTTATCAATTGTAACAAATGTACAATGCAAATGCAAGGTGTTCAAATAGGGTAGTACATGGAAACACTGTAATTTATGCATGACTTTTCTGTAAACCCATGACTTCTCTAATAAAATTATATATGCAAATAAGTATTTTTTATTTTATATATATTTACATATAAATTTATCTATTTTGAATTTATAGATAGCTTTGTATGTATTTCTATATATTTATATCTATTTATTCCTCTCTCTCTCTACCTCTATTTCTCTCCCCTTCTTTTTTCTTGATTACTACAACAAATAGAACAGTGAATTTGTATAAAACCTTTTTGTGATGGTTAATTATATGTGTCACCTTGACTAGTTGATTGTGTACAGTTTTTTTGTCAAGCAAGCGCTGACCTGATTGTTATTGTGATTGTTACTCACTAATACTATCTTTATAACTTCAGAGTAAGGAAACAACCTCAGACAAAAAAACAAAAAGTATATCATAATAACGGTATAAATTTCCTAATGCAAAACCTTGTCTACAAAAGACACCAAAATTAAAATGCAAGCTATGACCTCAATTATATTTTCAGCTCATATTTAAAATGCATAAAACTCATTTGTATGTAGAATACATGAAGATCACACTCAAATCAATAAGAAAATGAAAACAACCAATAGAAATATATGCAATGACATTGGCAATTGACAGAAGAGGAAAACTGAACTGCTAATAGCTATATGAAAAGTTGTTCAACCTAACCTAATAAGGGAAATGCAAATTAAAGCAATAATAAGATACCATTTCACAAATATCTAGTTGGTGAAAATTAAAAAGGCGAGTGTAGTAGTTTGACATTACTTATAATTCCAAAAATAGATATTGGATTATGTTTGTGAACTGGTCTTTTCCTCTGGGCATATTAGGTTATATTGGATTCAGGGTTTATTGATTAATGATTAAGGCTTTGATTGGGTCACATCAGTAGGGTGTTGAGTCCTTGCCCCTTGGTGGGTGGGGACTCACAGATAAAAGACATGGCAAAGGACAGAGCTGAGTTTTGATGTTGGAGTTTTTGAGCTGGAGCCCTGGGAAGTAAGCAAACAGAGGAGCTTGGTCAAGAGGAAAAAGAAAAGGCCCTGGGAAGAGAAACAAGCCATTCACCTGATAAGTCTACAGCTGGCCTTGTTGATATAGCAGAGATGAGCCCAGAGAGAAGAAAGCCCCAGGAAGAGAGGAAACCAGGAAGCCTATACCCTTGCAGACATCAGCAGACATCTTGTTCCAACACATGGCAATACATTTGGTGAGGGAAGAAACATGCTTTATGGCTTGATAATTGTGGGCTTCTATCCCAAATAAATACCCTTTATAAAAGCCAACAGTTTTCTGGTATTTTGCATCAGCACACTTTTGGCTGACACCAGCACACTTTTGGCTGACTAATACAGAACTTGGTTCCAGGTGTGGGATACTGCTTTTGCAATTACCAAAATGCTGGGATGGTTTTATAAGTGGGTAAGGGGTATTTTTTGAAGGAATTGTGAGACACTTGATGGAAAAGGACTAAATAGATTTGAAGAGACTGTTGATATGGATATGGATATGGATATGGATATGGATATGGATGCTAAAGAGACTTCTTATGATGCCTTAGAAGTAAATGATGAAACTATTACTGGAAATTGGAGGAACAGTGATCTGTGTTTTAAAGTTGCAGACAACTTAGCAAGATTAACTCCTGTTGTTTTATGGAAGACAGAATTTGAAAATGGTGAGCCTAGGCATTTACCTGAAGAACTTTCCAAAGTTAACTCAGAGAATGAAGCTTGGATTCTCCTTTCAGCTTATAGCAAGATGCTAGATGAGCAAAATAAGCTGAGAACTGAACTGCAGTGCACAGAGTAAACAGAAACTGATTCTGGAACTTCCAAACCTGTGGAAATCAAGCTCCCAGACAACAGTGCCCCATCTGAGGACTTAACTAAAGTTGGAACTTGTAAATCAGGATTGAAGATGCAGTTTCCTTAGAAAGACTTGTGGAAAGTCTTACTGTCTGATGGCTTGGACCCCCGCTTCTTGCATGCTAAACCAACAAGCTTTTTGAGAGAGCTATATGAACAAAACCATTGTCAGCTTGGACTAAAAGGGACATTGAAAGAAGACACTGAAGTAGAAACCATTTTAAAACGAAAACCATGGAAGATGAGATACAGAATTAAGACATCACCTTGGACCAAGAGAGGAAACCCACCCATATGTACAGAGAGGGTGAGTTTGCCCCAGCATTTGAAGAGTATATGTCTCTGCCCAATGTTTGCAGAGAGTTTTGCTGCCAAAGGGTATAGAGAGGGTGAAGCACATTCCTCAACGTGTAGGGTTCTTAAGGTCAGCACCCCATAGGTTTGGGAGGGGTGGACCTATCCTCCATGAATTAGGAAATGTCAGGAATTCAAATCATTGCTCTTACAGGGTTGAACCTGTATGCCAATGGTTAGGGAGGATGTTGTCTTCACCTCACTAAACTATGGGTGCTAAGACTCTAACTCAAAGATTATGAAAAGGGTGGAAATCACCCCAGGATTCTTGGAGGGTAGTCTGGAGCTTGGTCACCAGCCAGATGCATGATGAGGCTGGAACCAAGAAAATGGCCATTGGGCAAGCCTGTGGAAAAAGTGGGTCCTCATGAAGCCCCAGGGAGAAGAAACCATCATCTTAATAATTACTTTCAGACTTTGACTTCTAATGAAGTATATCCTGCAGGTTTACTGAAATGTAGAGGATATGTGACTCATGTTTCCCTCCCAATTTCTTATTGTAATGAAAATGTTTATCCTTTCTCTGCCCATTTTTGTAATGGAAGAAGATAAACTGTTTTGTAATTCCAGAGGTCTAAAGCCAGGCAGGACTTTTCCCCAGACAAACTGTATTTCTTTAACTGATTATGATATGATTTGGTACTTAGTATTGTTACTGAAATAAGGTTTTCTGAATATTGTAATGTCTTTTTGAAATTTAGAGGGTGGAGTGTAGCAGTTTGGCATTAGTTATGAATTCCAAAAATGGATATTGGATTATGTTTGTAAACTGGTCTTTTCCTCTGAGCATATTAGATTATATTGTATTCAGAGGTTTACTTGATTAAATAATGATTAAGGCATTGATTGGGCCGTGTCAGTAGGATGTTGAATCCCTGCCCCTTGGTGGGAGGGAACTCACAGATAAAAGCCATGGCAAAGGGCAGAGCTGAGTTTTGTTGTTGGAGTTTTTGAGCTGGAGTCCTGGGAAGTAAGCACACAGGGGAGCTTGGTCATGAGAAAAGAGAAAAGTCCCTGGGTAGAGAAACAAGCCATTTACCTGATAGTCTACAGCTGGCCTTGTGGAGATAGCAGAGATGAGCCCAGAGAGAAACCAGCCACAGGAAGAGAGTAACCCTGGAAGCCTGAACCCTCATAGATTTTGGCAGCCATCTTGTTCCAACATATGGCAATAGACTTTGATGAGGGCAGTAACTTATGATTTATGGCATGATAACTGTGGGCTTCTACCCCAAATAAATACCCTTTATAAAACCAACAGATTTCTGATATTTTGCATCAGCACCCCTTTGGCTGACTAATACAGGAAGTAATGGGAATTATCTTTCACTGCTGATGGCAGTATAAATTGATTTCCTTTGAAAATCATTTGGCAATAGCAAATAAGTTGAACAAACACATTTCATACAACCCAGTAATCACAGTCCAAGAATTATACTTCATTGGCATATGTATATATATATATATACAAGGAAACATGTGCATCATTAGTCACTGCAGCATTGTTCAACATAAGAAAATATTTAACACCACATCATCTTAATTTGCCAAAAGCTGCTAGGAGCAAAATACCAGAAAAATGTTGGCTCTTATACTGGGAATTTATTAAGTTAAAACCTTAGAGTTCTGAGGCTGTGAAAATGTCCCAATCAATGCATCATCAGAGATTGTGTCTCACCCAAGGTTGGCTGTTGGTGATTCTGGACTACTGCCATGTGGCAAGGCACAATAGTGGCTAGTCTCTGCTGAAGTACCTTCCCCACCTTTTTCCCTGATCTCAGCTGTGGGTGATGAGGCATATGGCTTGTCTCTCCCATTTCCTCTGGGCCTCATTCTTTCAGCCTTTCATGGGCCTCTTTCCATGACTCTGTGCTCCACTGATTCCAGCTGCTTGGAATTACTCTGTTTCTGCTGCTTTCCCCTGTGTGTCTCTTATTTCAGTTATCCATTTATCAAGGACTACATCAAGAGGGTCAAGACCAACATGGGGACATACCTCACTGATGCAATCTGATCAAAGGGACCTAAACCCACAGGAATGAATTAGCTACAAGAATCTGATCCTTTCTGGAATCCACAAAAAGTTCCAAACTGTCACACTCACCTCAATGGAAAAAATTTATTTATTCACACATTTTATTTAAAATCTATGGATTAGTGATCAATCATGATCTTTGTCTTCTTATCCTCTCTCAAACTCTCAATTTTTTTCTCTCCTTTTACCTCTATTTGCTGAGTTCAGATCTAGCTTCCATTTCATGAATTCTCTTTTCATTGGTGTCTAATCAACTATTTAATCCATAAAGTTTTTAACAACTATATTTCCATTAGATTTTTATCTCGACTAATTTGATAGTATCATATATTTCCTTGCATTTTCCTTTCCTTACATTATACATCCTATATCCTTAAAGAATAGCTTTTTTCGTGGCCTCTCTACTCTGAGAGGATCTTGGGGGATCTAAACCAGTTACTTGTTATGTCTTCTAATTCTTACTAGAATATTTTCCTCATTCACTTCTTAATTTCATATTGTGAGCTCAATTTAGGCATAGTTTGATCTATAGGAATCTTTTTAAAATATAACTGCAGTACCATTTCCCTAAGAGCACCACCAGTTCAGATACACTTTTTAAGTTAATTTCACATTTTGAGGTCTTAGGATATTTGAGATAGGATAAAATCAGAGTGCTAAATCACAGAAATCATAGCCCATGGATATATTACTTGGGTGGAACTTTTAAGTACACCTCACTCAGAGATCAGGATAAGATAGAAATTGTGGGAGCTAAAAGAAAGAAAAAGAAAAGTAAGGTCCTGAATAACAGGCATGAACTATTATTTCATGGGCCTTTCAGGACTTTGGAAAAAACATTTATATATTTTTTTCCTGTGGATTTAAATTATTGATTATTAATTTCATGTTTATTTTAGGGAGAGACAGATAAGCAATGTAAAAAATTTGGAATCATCAATATTGTCACCAGACTTGAACATATTGTTTGCCCAATCACTCATTTTACATTGAAAATACTTAGGAAATTTTTGCAATTAAATGTCAGGTTCAATTGGGTGGCACCATTAAATGCAATTACACGTACATGTATAAAATAGTGTATAAAATAGTATTGAAAAAAAAAAGTATCCAACTGTGCATAGCATTTATAATGTTTTCTCCATTCAACAATATACTGTGTACATTTGCCCATGGCAACACATATCTGTCTGTCTGTTTACCTATCTATCACTATCCATCTATGTTTGTGTGTGTGAATTATGAATAGTTGGAAAATATTCTATTATAAAAAATGGTATATAATCATTTATCAAATAAATATTCTACTGTTGGACATTAATATTGTTTCTATATTTCCAAATGTACATATCACTTCAATAAACTCTCTCATATGAACAATTGTGAATGATGGCATAATAATTTTCAAAAATATCTCTATTGCTTTCTTCAGTAATGTACCAAGAAACAATGGAAAAAGAGTTTATTCTCCCACTAAAGAGTTATACCTCCCATTGCTAACACAGGAATTATAATTTCATTTTTGCTTATATTTCAGATGACAAAAATATTCAATTATTGTTTAAAATATATGTTTGTCCATCAGTTTTTTAAAATATATTTTATATTTTTGCTAAAAGATACTTAGATTACATAAGATGTTACATAATAAAAAATAAGGGATTCCCAAATGTCCCACTCCCCAAACCTCCCACTTTTCCCCACATTAACAGCTTCTTTCATTAGTGTGGTACATTCATTGCAATTGATGAACACATTTTGGAGCACTGCAACTTATGCATGGATTATAGTGTACATTGTAGTTTACACTCTCTCTCACTCAATTCTGTAGATGTGGCAGGATATATAATGGCCTGTATCTGTCTTTGTAATGTCATTCTGCACACTTCCAAGGCCCAAAAATGCCCCCAAATTACACACATTTTTCCCTCTCACTCCCCTCAGAACCTCCAGTGGCCACTGCCTCCACATTCATGATAAAAGTTCTTCCATTGAAGGATTGTAAGTCTACAGTAGAATACCAGTAAGTCCACTCTAACCCATATTTTATTCCCTAATGCTGAGGATTCTGTGATGGTGATGCCCACTCCACCTATAACTGAGAGGGGCTTAGATCCCATGGGGCAGATGGATGTGACTTTCTTGCTTGCAGTTGCAGACTCTGTTTCTTGAGATGGTAGTTGTCAATCATAATCCCCTTGTTAGTTGTCCTGGTTGAGTCCAATGAACTGGAGAGTAGGTGTTTCAAGTCTGTTCCAATTCAGTGCCTAACTGGCACATGGACTGCCTAAAGCTTTAAGTCGCTTGAATATAAACCAATCAACTCTAGTATTAACTATAGGTTCAAAAAGAGGGGTAGCAGAGCCATGTGTAGGGAAAACCCAACTGAGTCCAACTCTATCACACTGGGGAGCATAAATTCCAAAGTAGGATGCCTATAGTGTCTCAATGTCTCCTCAGGAATCCTACTATTTGAGGTTATATTTACTTTGGCAGTCAATGAATTCCTGCTGAGATGTGTATAAGCATGATCGCTGAAATGACCTCCTGACTAACTTTGAAGTCTCTTAGCCATATAACTCATTTGTCTTTACCCTTTCCCCCTTTTGGTCACGGTCTTTTTCCAGTTGCATACCTAGTTGGTGCTGGGTAGTAATCCCTCAGTGCCAGGGAGGCTCATCCCCCAGTGTCATGTCCCATACTCGGGGAAAGTTAATGCATTTATGTGCTGAGTTTGGCTTAGAGAGAGGCCACATTTGAGCAAAAAGGAGGTGCTCAGGAGGTAATGCTTAGGCACCCTATAATACTATGCTAAGTTTCAATATGAAAAGTAAAGGTTCATAAGTACAGTCATCACAATCAAGGGTCTGTTAATGGTCCATCCTCCTTCACTAGTCACTGCCCCTGTACTCAAGGGATACTTGCTGTCACATTAGAAGAATGTGGAAGAAATCTCCAGGATGGAAATTCGATATTTCTTTGTTTATCATGTGAATCTCCACACACTGTGACTATGTCACATGAACACTAGAACACATTCATATGTCTTACAGGTATGCCCCAGGTGAACCTCCTCCCATGGATCCCACATCTCTGACACCCCACAACAATGATCCTTCCCTGCCACAGTTGTAACAATTCTGTGATCCAAAACTTCTACAAAATTGAAGCCAACAAAACAAATACAATTCATAGGAAAATGATACAATAATGATAGTTTTAAAAATAAATAAAATACAAATTTTTTAAAAAGTCTGAATAAAATAAAAAATATAAAATTAAAAATTCTTTGACATTATGTCTTTCCTTACTTTAAGATCTGTTGTCTTGTATGAACAGTGATATTTGCTTACTTTTATTTGCCCAGTGTTTGATTTTTTTCATTTTGTCTTCAAAGTAGCTTTAGGTTACAGAAAAGTTACATACAGAATATAGGTGTTTCCCACACACCCAACAACCTCTCCCTTTTCCCCTTCCCCCATTCATAACATTTTACATGTGGATGGTACATTTGTTACAACTGATGTACAAACATTGAAACATTGATATTACCCATCGTCAATGATTTACATTGTGGTTTACATTTTGGGCTATACACTTTTAAAGATTTTGATGAAGTTTGACATGGTCTGTATCCATCCTTGCAAGATCAGGAAGAACAATTCCATCACCCAAAAATGTCCCATGTTCCATCTATTCTATTCCTCCCTCCTTCTCCCCTCATGATGCACCAGGATTAACTCACTGAAGGACAAGATTCGTAGTTACTTTCAACAACATGGCTTGACATACTGACCTGTCCTCCCATATTAGGCACTGCTTATGTTCTCAAGAGACTCCTGACCCTCTACTTGAGAACACAGCATGACTGCCCTGGATGGCAGTCCAACACCTTCCCAATCATTATGTGAGTCTCCACCTCCTCACACAACACACTATGACAAGATGAATGCTATGCACTCCCTATAAGCTTGCCTTAGGTGTGTCCTGTCCCATGTACCCCTCACATCCAACACCTTAAACCAGTAGCCCTCCCCTGCCATATCTGCCAAAAGAACATTCCCAACATTGTACTCTCAACCACATACCTGCAAATCCCCAGAGCTTACTTACTCCCTCCCTCAAGCCTCCCCCCAGTTCCATGGACAGTCTAACCCACCCTTCCCACCCAACCCCCTCACAGACCAGTACCACCCAAATAGTATCATTGCACAAGTGTTATTCCCAACCATGGCACAACTATACCCTTCCACATTATGATAAATTTTGCCCATATGGGCATTGACTCACAATCTTCTTCTTCCTTTCTGTCTCCTGTAAACCTATCTTCCAGACTCTAGCTCCATAATCCTGCTTGATTTCTTTAATTTCTATCAGTGAGGTCATGTAGTATTTGTCCTTCAATGCCTGGCTTGCTTCACTCAACATAAGGTCTTCAAGGTTCATCCATGTTATCCCATGTGTTAATAATGCATTCCTTCTTACAGCTGAGTAATATTCCATTGTATGTATATACCACAATTTGTTTATCCATTCATCTCTTGATAGACATTTTGGTTGATTCCAACTTTTGTAAATGGTGAAAAATGCCGCCATGAACATTGGGGTGCATATATCTGTTCGTGTACCTGCTTTTAGTTCCTCTGGCTATATACCCAGCAGTGCAATTGCTGAATCATATGGCAGTTCTATAGTTAGCTTCCTGAGGAACTGCCAAACTGTCCTCCACCATGGCTGTACCATTCTACACTCCCACCAGCAGTGGATAGGTGCACCCATTCCTCCACATCCTCTCCCACACTTGTAGTCCTATTTTTTAATAGCCACCAAGCTAATGGGTGTAAGATGATATCTCATTGTAGTTTTGATTTGCAGTTCCCTAATAGCTAGTGATGTTGAGCATCTTTTCATGGGCTTTTTAGACATTTGAATTCTCCTTTGGAGAAGTATCTGTTCAAATCACTTGTGCATTTTTTAAATTGGTTATTTGTCTTTGTATTTTTGAGGTGTAGGAATTCTTTATATATTCTAAATATTTGGCCCCTATCAAATATATGGTTACCGAATGTTTTCTCCCATTGAGTATGTTGCCTTTCACTTTCTTGACAAACTCCTTTGAGGTACACAAGTTTTTAATTTTGAGGAACCATTTACTTATTTTTTCTTTCATTGCCTGTGCTCTGGGTGTAAAATTCATGAAACCCTTTGCTAATACAAGACCCTATAGAAGCTTCCCTACATTATCTTCTAGGAGCTTTACGGTCTTGGCTTTTATATTTATATATTTGATACATCTAGAAATAATTTTTGTGTAAGGTGTAATGTAGTATTACTTTTTCATTCTTTTGGATATAGATATCCAGTTCTCCAAGCACCATTTGTTGGAGAGGCCATTTCCTCCAGCTGAGTGGTATTGGTGGCTTTGTCAAATATCCGGTGACTCTGTATGTGGAGATCTATATCAGAACTTTCAATTCCATTCCATTGCTCTGTATGGCTATTGTTCTGTCAATACCATGCAGTTTTGACCAGTGTAGACTTGTAGTATGCTTTAAAGTCAAGTAGTGTGATTACTTCTATTTCATTTTGCATTTTCAAAATATTTTTGGCTATTCGGGGCCCCTTGCACTTTTAAATAAGTTTCATAATGAGCTTTTCCAATTCATTTAAAAAAAACTGTGATAAATTTTATTGGGAGGGTGTTAAATCTGTAAATCAGTTTGGATAGGATAGAAATCTTAATGATGTTTAGTCTTTCCTATACATGAACAGGAAGTATACCTCCATTTATTTAAGTCTTCTTTGATTTCCTTTATCATTGTTATGTAATAATCGGCACATAAGTCATTTACATCTTTAAATTTATTTCTAGATATTTCTTTTAGTTGCTATTACAAATGGGAGTTTTTTTTCTTGATTTCCTCCTCAGATTGCTCATTATTGGTATACAGAAATGCTACTGATATTTGCACATTGATTTTTTAACCTGCCAGACAACTAAACCAATTTATAAGCTCTGGAAGCTTTGTTGTAGATTTCTCAGGGCTTTCTATGTATAGGATCATGTCATCTGTAAATAGTGAAATTTTTCCTTCTTCCTTTCCTATTTGGATGCCTTTTATATCTTTTTCTTGCCTCAGTGTTAGAGCAAGTACTTCTAACACAATGTAAAATAGTAGCAGTGAAAGTTGACACCCTTGTCTTGTTCCCAAACTTAGATGGAAAGCTTTAAGGATTTCACCATTGAATGTGATGCTAGCAGTGGGTTTTTCATATATACCTTTATTGTATTGAGGAAGTTTCTTTCTATTCCTATCTTTTCAGTGTTTTTATCAGGAAAGGGTGCTATATTTTTGTTAAATGCTTTTTCTGCATCTGTAGAGATGATCATGTGATTTTTTTATTTTGATCTGTTCATGTGGTGTTTTACATTGATTGATTTTCATTTGTTGAAATATCCTTGCATAGCAGGGATGAAACCCACTTAGTCCTGGTGTATAATTCATTTAATATGTTGTTGAATATGATTAGCAAGTATTTTGTTGAGGATTTTAGCATCTAGATTCATTAGAGAGATTGGTCTATAGTTTTCCTTTCTTCTGGCATCTTTGTTTGGCTTTGGTATTAGGGTTATGTTGGCATGATAGAATGAGTTAGGCAATGTTCACTCCACTTCTCTTTTTTGGAAGAGTTTAAGCAGGATTGCTGTTAGTTCTTCTAGAATGTTTGGGAGAAATCACCTGTGAAGCTCTTGATCCTGGGGTCTTCTTATTTGGGAGTTTTTTGATGACTAATTTTATTTCATTACTCGTGATTGGTCTGTTGAGTTGAAAGAAGAAAATTTATTCTTTTGTCAATGTAGGTTGGCTGTGCATGTCTAGGAATTTGTCCATTTCCTCTGAATTATCCATCTTTTTGGCATGTGATTTTTCATATGTATGCTCTTATGATACTCTTTATTTCTGTGGGGTCAGTGATGATATTCCCTTCTTCATTTCTTATGTGTTTGCATCTTCTCTCTTTTTCTGTCAGTCTAGCTAAGGGTTTGTCAACTTTGTCAATCTTCCTGTTTCTTAGCATGACTTGTAATTTTTTGTTGGTGTCTAGGCACCTGTTTATCTTGATGTGTTTATTCAGCTGATTAGCTTCTCTCTCTACTCTAGCATTTTATTTTGTTATAGTTTTTGTGTGTGTGGTAAGTTTTCACTTTGACACTCCATTCCTCTTATTCTATTTCCTTGCTGTTGTCTGTGTTCCCTTGGGAAAAAAAATTAGGTACAGAGAAAAGGAAAAACATGAAAAGAGAAAAAGAATAGTAAAAGGTAGAAATGTAACCATACAAAACCCAGGAAAATGAATAATTAACACAAGTAAGAAGTACAGAGGATAAGAATAAAAATATGGAGTAGAAACAATGAAATGGAAGACAGAATAGAGAGAAATATATACAATGGATTAAGAGGCCACAATTTTGAGAAAAGAAGAAAAGAAATAAAAGTGAAAAAGAAAGAAAACAGAGAAAAAAGGAGAACAGAAATAAAAACAAGAAAAATTGAAGACCAAACAAAGAGGTGAAATGGAAGAACAGCAGCAGAAAATAGAAAATAGGAAAAAGGAGGAATGAAATGAAATAGCGTAAGTAGGAAAAAATCAGTAAAAAAAGGGGGAGGACAAAGAAAGGAGAAAAAAAAAAAAGAACAACAACAAAAAGAAAAACAGCCTTCCCTCTTTGGCCCCTAAGGAGCTTCTCAGGCTGCCTGTGTACATCAATCACCCTGAAGTCTGCCCTCTGCAGGTTTTGAACTGCATTTTAGCAAGCAAAATTAGGCAAATAAAAAAGCTAAGAAACGCCAATACAAAAAGAATGTCTATATATTTCCTGTCAAAGTATCATCTGGATGCCTGATAACCCAGTGGATCACTCCTCTAAGAAGAGCTGGATATTGAACCAGGGACCTCATACATTCAAGGCAGAAATTCCTCCACTGAGCTGAAGTATCTCCTTAGGCTATTTAGCCTTTCAAAAAGTTATCCACCCACTTTCCCTCCAGCAGGTCAGATTCCTAACCTTTTGTCAGTGTCTTGCTGATTAGGCATCTGTCTGTCCCTGCCCCCTCTCAAATCTAATTCCTCTCTTTACCTGGGTGGCTAGGCATGACAGCCTAACTGAGATCCCTGTCTCCTCTCCCTATTGGGTCAGGGTCCCTTCCAAGTTTCAACTGGGGACTCAGCTCATCAAACTCAATACAAAGAAACTACTCTGCCCCCTCCCAGATCCCTCTTTCTCCCAGGGAATGCCCCATCACAGTCTGATCAGAGCAGCAGAGCAGCAAGCCAGTGGCTCCACCTAGGCTGTTTGTCCTGAGGGCAGGGTATATGTGCTGCTTCCAGCCACAGGGGTGAGCAACTCAAGGGTTTCCCTGTGGCTTCTTTTTCATGCAAGAACCCTCCTAGATGACTCAGGACAATTTCCCATTCTATATATATATCAAAAGCAGCTCCTTCAGACAGGCTCTGTCCTCAATCTGCTCCTTTATTGTGAGGTGGTCACATTCTGCCTATTGTCTTTGACACCATTTTCCCAGAAATCTAAACTTCCAGTACTTGATTACACTTTATTTTTGTCTGACACTCCCTTCCCTCACTTCTCTACCAAACTAATCCCACTAATCTTTTGTTGATCCTAATAATTTCTACCCAAGATACATCACCCCTTTATTCTTTAACTTGTTGAAATCTAATTTGTTTGAGAAAGTAATGTGACCAAATTTAAATGCTCAATTATCTAACTTGAAGCTAGAGGTGGCCATTTTGACCAAGAAAATGTAGGAAAACTTTGAGATTTAACTTTCATAGTTAAAAATTTTTTAAACAAAGAGAGTAAATTTTTTCCCTGTATTTTACTACTTCTTTTTGCCTGAAATACAAGCATGATGTCTGGTTGTGAAAATGTCAGTAGGTAATCTTAGGGCAAATGTTTGAGAATGAAGACTTACACTCAAGATGTCACGGCAGAGAGAAAGAAGACAGGGGACTCTTTTATTCATTGAGTTCCAAACCATTTTTCACCCTTCTTTGTTCTGGTGTGTGCCAGGGGAAGCTGATCGTATGGACTGTGTCTGCCTTATTTAATTTGGTTGCTTGCTGAATTATAGTTAGGATTCCTGATTCAAAGCCCGAGAAAATCACGATGGTGAGAAAACTTGGGAAGAAAGAGGAGAGTATTTTTCCCTGCTTTCTCTTTCCTTCATCACACAGTTTTGAAAGTAGCTGCATCCCTTCAAGATGTGCCAAGCAGCCCTCTCCAAAGTTCCCAATCTCCATTGACTTTGTAAGCCTTTTTCCTTCCTTTGTCCTTCCAAAACAAGGGGTGGCCACCAGCTACTCTCTTTGTCTACACTCTCTGTGCCTTGTCCTGCCTTCTTTATTCTCACATTTCTACTCAAAATTGTAACTATATCCTTCACCCAAACTACCACAGATTACCTTTCTTAAATGCCAGAACCCTACCTGCTACTTAAAAGATACCTATCTGTGCCACTGAGCTAACAGACCAGAACTTCACTAGCCCTCCATTCTCTTTGTTGCCTTAGAAGTACAACTCATTTCTGTTGGTCAGATTTCCTCTTACCCTCAATTTCATTCCTTCATTCCAGGTTTTTTATTTGTTTTAGTTTGCTAAAATCCCACTGGGAGCAATATGCCAGAAATGGGTTGTTGTTTATAATGGGAATTTATTAGGTTAAAACTTACAGTTCTGAGCACATGCAGTGTCCAAATCAAGACATCATCGGAGATGCTTTCTCACACAGGCTACAGCTGTGGGTAATCAGGCACACGGCAGTGCAAAATAGCAGCTCTGCCCAAATCAAGTCATCAAGCAAAGTGCTCTCTGAGCTCAGCTGTGGACAATTAAATAAATGGCTCACTCTCCCCTCTCATCCAGACCCCTCTCAGCCTCACAGGGTTTCCCTTTCTGGGCTTCTGTGTTCCACTGATGACAGCCTCAGCCTCCGGGCCCTCTCTCTCTACCTTTTGGGGTTTCTCCTTCCCTACTTTTCTCTGTGTCTCACTGTATGTTTCTCCATTTACAAGGACTCCAACAAGAGGGTTAAAACACACCTGGATCATGGCTCACTGAAGTAATCAAATCAAAGACCCTCAAAACTGAATCCAATCCAATCAAAGGGACCCACACTGACAGGAATGGATTAGCTCTAAGAACATGATCTTTTCTGGGATCCACAGAAATCCCCAAACTGTCACAATATTAAATGCAATTTCCCCTAGGAAAAAGTCACTTCCCACAGCTGCCAGTTCTTGCATTCCCCTATAACTTCTCTATTACATTAGCCATCATTTTCTCTTGTAATTATTTTTCAGTTGGTTTTATTCTGTTGAGCTGCCAAAATGCAATATGCCAGACCAGCTGCTGGTGATCCCTTCTCTTCTGTGTTTTGTTGCTTTTAGCTTCTGGCATCCTCTCTGCACTTCTGTGGGTTTCTCTCTTTGTCTATCTGCATTTCATCCTGATTATAAAGGAATCCAGAAAGAGGATTAAGTGCCACCCTGGGTCACACACTACTGAAGGAATCAAATCAAAGGATCCCACCTACAGTAGGTTTACACCCACAGGAATGGATTATCTCTAAGGAGGTGATTTTTGGGGGTCCAACCAGCTTCAAATCATCACACATTGTTTTCAGCAGTAGACTGTAGTCTTACTGAAAGTAGGGACAACATGTATGGTATTCTTCACTGGTCATCAGGATTATGTTCCTAGAAAAGCACTAGTCCAGAAAGAATTGTGAATACTTACCATAGACTCAAAATCTATAAATAAAACACTCACTAAACCCAGACAAATATTTCTTTTAAAAATGATGATGAAATAGTGCTTACCCCAGATTTACAAGCATGATTCAGTAAATATAAGAATTCTATTCATCTCAATAATAGTTTAAAAAAATCAAAACTTTCCAAATAAATGCAGAAACGTATTGATCTTGTTGATTTGATCTGTTTGTGTTGAACAATTATTTTTAATTTTTTTTCTCAGAAAACCAAAGATGAACAGGAATTTCTGTTATCTTATGAGTTACCCATGAAAACCAACTTCCAATATCATATTTAGTGTGAAGATCTAGAACACATTTTCCTTAAGACTGAAACCAAGAAGGATGTATGCTGTCACTGCTACTTCTCATTACAATTTTCCTGGTCACATAAAAATGATAGGAAAATAATAAAATAGTTAAAGCACAATTTATATTCATGAAATAATTAAGTAAATCTACTGAATTTAATATATTACTAAATAGTCAACTTATTGAACTATAATCATTATTAATTTCTCTTAGGTGTTCTGTTTTAATGAGGTTAATATTGCCACACAATATGTGTCCCTCTTTTAAATCATTCATTTATTAAACAAATATTTATA
>JAQZBX010062076.1:0-16974 GCA_029593785.1 Cabassous unicinctus
AATTCTCTCTGAATGTTGAAATCACTTCCCCTTTTAAGGCATTCAACTGATTGGATAAAAGCATCACCCATTGATGATGCAATCTCCCTGATTGATGCAGATGTAATCAGCCATCCAGGCAATAAACTCACTGGTGATCGAAGTCCATAAATGCTCTTGTATTACAATTAGCCCAATGCTTGCTGGACCAAACACCTGGACACAATTACCTGGCCAAGTTGATACATTAGCCTAACCATCATACTACCTAGTCTGATAATTTTGTTTATCTTGGACAACTACCTTAAAAGATTCATTGACCTATATCTATCTATATCTGTATCTCTATCTGTATCTCTATCTGTATCTCTATCTCTATCTATATCCATATCTTTATACAATTTTTTTTGGCCCTAGACCAGGTTGGTTTATTATTTCAGTAACAAAGATCTGCAAAATGTCAGATCTCACAAAGCAGAACATGACCCAAGTCCCACAATCCATCATCACCACCACAAAGTAAATATAATCATTGACATGAATATGATAAATTTGTAATTTTAATTCAGAAAGAGGCTGGGTCTACTTGAGCTTATTTTTAAGCAACTAAATGGTGCTCCTATAATTAACAAATATCTCTTGAGCAATTACTATAAATATACATGATGCTAAATATAAACAGAAACAACGTACAAACCACATTCTCTGAATTTTTTCTCCAATAGGGGCTCAACAATTACAAGAGTATGAAAGATCTATTTTATGGTAAAATTTAACTAATATTATTTAAAATTTGTGATCTTGAACTTTGAGGGTTAATATATTATTATGATGAGATCTGAAACATTTATGTGAAAAATAACTGTAATCATTTGACATCAGTCTCTTAGATATAAAATACTGGCTTTAAATCTACTATTATAAATCTTTTACTTGAAGAAGAATCTTCAATACTTGAGTTTTAAAGCTAAAAAGCTAAAAGTAGTTTAACAGCTTATTACTTACATTAAATCGAGTGTCTGGAGAAATTATTTCCAAATGTCAATTTCTGGAATTGATCCAAGAATTTCATTGTAAGAGGGTTGATTGCAGGGGTGTGGCTTACAAATCTTGTTCTAGAATTTTTAGTCTACAATTCATACTCATTAACCATGAAATTATGATTGCTTAAAACTCCCTTTAAGGCATGTAACAGTTTCTAACTCATTTGTGCACAGTCACAAACACTTTAGTTTTCTTATAATTAATTTTAGTATTTACTCCCAACAGAATGATTTCTTTAGAATAGAAGCTTGTCTTTCAGATATTTGTTTCACCTCAAAGTTTAGGAAATAGTGGTCCATCAACAAATATTTCTTAAATTGAATTGTGTTGAACTGAATTGACTTAATTTGCTCAAATATATATAAATAGTCAGTTTTACCTTTTTGAATCTTCCTTATATCTTGATAGTCCAGCTTATGTAAAATATTGAAAACATCATCCTAATTTAACTATTAAAAGAGATAAATACGCAACATTTACTAAATACTTACTAAATAAGAGATACTATATTAAATGTATAAGTATTACCTTATTTAATTGTGACAATAATTTTTGAGTTATTCAACATCAAGACTTTGGCTGAAATTTACAGGAAATTCAAAGTAACTATAGGTTGAAGCAGGTAAATGCATATTTTCCTCAAACATTGTTAAAGGATTTATGTGATGGTTCATTCCATAAAGTCCTCACAAGCTCAGACTGCTTCCAATGGATTGCTTCAAGGTGAAGATATAGGATGGTGGTGGGTGACATTATCTGGGTTGTGAAAAAAGGGTGGAAAGAAAGGGATGAGGAAGCCAAAAGGAGAACACTAGCAGTTCCCCAAAAGTGAACACATAGCAGTTTTTCATTTGTCACAACTTAGTCATACAAATAAATATAATAGTAAGGAAGAATGGGAAATGTATTTGTCATTTTGGAAAACCATGTTTCCAGAAAAAAAAAATTTATATAAAAGCATATGGATATTGGTGGACAACTAGCATGTTTACAATCTATTTTTTAAGAGAATGAAATCAGGAGGTGGAAAGTTGTGATTTTCCAAAACTGATACAATTAATAAATGGTGAAGAGAAACACAGAAAGTTTGTCTGCAGATATAGCTTCACTTTGAAAAAAATGTGTTTTTCTTTTTCTTTAGATATTACAATGATGTCTCACTAGATATATTTAAGACCATTTATTTATATTTACCAGGATTATAACAGGAAAGAATATTAATTGTAAAAATAAAAGAAACACATAAAAACTTCCCAAAGAGTAATAAATACCTTAATCATACCAATAAGAAATTACAATTGCTATTGATATTTAGTGCATTATCTTTCAGTCTGTTTATTTGTTGCTTTGTGTGTTTTTCATAGCCAATCAGGCATAGAGAGAAATAAAAACTTAGAGCCAAGTCAGAGTTTTAAATTGTACAGTACGATTAATTAACCTGGGGCATATATCTATATTATGTATAAAGACAACTCAATATACTCCATTTATCGTATTGCTCAAATAATCAATAAAGAAATATGAAATGTAAAAAGGATAGAGAAAATTAAATGAAGATGAGGTGGAGAGGAGAGTTTGGACTAAGTGGTGCTAAGTTAAAAAAGCTAAATAATTCTTTGACTCCAAGTATTTCTTTACTTTCTCAATAGCTAGTAAAAATAGTTTGATTTATATTTTTAATTCAATACATTTTATCTAAGTCCCAGGCAAATCAGAGAACATACATTACCAAATCTGTATAAATGTGTTTTGCAGCTTTTGACAATAATCACTTACATAAATTTGAGGTGGTTCTGACAGGATCTGCTTGTTCCAACGGCACCTTTTTGAAAGAAGTCTGTTGACAGTAGATAAGAAAATAGATGTATTTTGTACAGGCACTTCAAGGCATAAGATTTAATCAAAGTTCTTTAGTTAGAGTGAAGGTGGCATATTTATTAATTCCACCTTAAAAATGGACAATTAAATTGGTCTTTAGCAATTTGGCCTATGTATTAGATGTTATTAGTGCTTATAGCTACCTGGATTTTTTCTCCTTATTGTGTGCATAGAATATTAAAATTCCAAGTTTGCTGCAATATAGTGAGACAATGTGGCCATTTCTGGCAAATGGGCTAAGAAAAGAGTTGTGGGTAACCTTTCTAGGATGAATTATAGAGCAATAGATGGGAGTTACCCATATTCTATCTTTCCAAGCTGTAGCAAATAACAACCATATTATTGAATCTTAATCAGACTGGGTTTATGAGTGGCTATTTGGAGCATTGTTTCCCACCACTACTGACCTCCCGTGCATTAGACATTTAGTGTTGATGAGAAACAAAAGAAAAGAAAAGAAAAGAAAACAAAACAAAATAAAGCCTTTTGTATTAGTCAGCCAAAGAGGTGCTAATGTGAAATACCAAAAAATGGGTTGGTTTTATAAAGGGTATTTATTTGGGGTAGAAGTCCACAGTTACCAGGACATAAAGCGTTAAGTTTCTTCTCTCACCAAAGTCCATTGCCACCTGTTGGAGCAGGACAGCTGCTGACGTTTGCCAGGGTTCAGGCTTCTTGGGTTCCTCTCTTCCCGGGGCTGTGTTTCTCTCCAGGCTTAGCTCCTGTTTCCTCCACAAGGTCAGCTGTAGACGATCAGGCAAACGGCTCGCTTCTCTTCTCATGGGGCCTTCTCTCCAACATTAAAACTGCTTCTCAAAAAACTGCTGCCTCTGTCCTTTGCCTTGCCTTTTATATTTGATTCCCCCATCCACCGAGGGTTGGAGCTCAACACCCTACTGACCAGTCAACACCCTAATCATAACTTAATCATGTCCAGATTAACAGATCAGTTTACAAGCATGATCCAATATCTATTTTTGGAATTCATAATTACATCAAATTGCCAAATGGCTACACCTTTGATTTAAGATTTTGAGCATTTGGATTGCTATTTATTTATTTGTTGGTAACAAAGCTAGCATATCATGATAAATATGAATTGGAATAATTGATGCTTTAAATTTTATTTTTTAACTTCTGAAAGCCTTAGGAATTTTGAATATATTATCTTATATCCATGTAGTTTCCATATTAGTTTATGAAAATAGAGTTAAAGGTTCAATTATAAATTAATAGGTATTACTTGTATATATTTTGTTATTCTATACATAATTGCCAATTTATGTGATGTTTTATTTTGGCATAATGTTTAAATGGCTATCATTATGACAACAGAGAGACAGAGAGAAAGCATTTACTTGATGACACACTAATAGCTTACAAATTTAGTCACATATCTCTTCCAAACATTTATATGTAAATTGAAACTCTAGTAAATATAACAATGGCAATGTGTTGTTCATCATTTGAAATTTCATGTTAAGCAACTTGTATAGATACTTAGAAAAGCAGAAATCAAAAAGAGAGAACCAAATTTTCTCACATGTTGCAAAGATCATAAGGAAAAATTTCCCAAATTTCAATTCAGAGTCAACATATAATTTTTAAAAGTACTGAATTTGAACATAATTTACAAAATCTTGTTTTGTGTATGAGCTGCTGCTTTGAAGATTGGGTACATAAGCTAAAAAGTAGTAACAGGGCTGAATACTATTTTAGGCAGTCCAATAATCTCTTATGAGATATTTAAGATATTTTTATTAAGAGGCTTCATATTTTGTCTCAGGTAATCTGGTTTGATTCTCTTTGTAAACCTGAGGAAGGAGAAGTATATTGTCCCGTTCAAGTTGATTTTCATTTCATAGAATCCTGGTGTAACAGAAGAGTAATTTATTCAAAACAAGATTATGCTGTGGTAATGACCATTATAAAATCCTTCAACCTTTCTCAAATAGATTTCAGTGAAAGAAGTAATAGCAAAAATCCTTAGACATCCATTGAATATAATATATTCACTTCTTTCCTATGCATCTGAGTGGTTCTAGTTATGTATTATCTTTGGGGGAAATGGGAAAACAGGCAAGCCATTTTTTGTACTCTGTAAAGTTGAGAAAGCTTGCAAAAATCACTCCATATTATCCATAGGATAGAATCCAAGCTTCTTAAAAATGGCATAAAAAACCTCATTGACTTGGTCCTGGACACCTTGCCAAGATTTATTTGTCACCAGTCCCACACACAGTGATGACTCTTATATTCTCACTTTCACTTTTTGCAATGTTCTTGTGAATTTAATTGAACAGCTTAACACAAATTCCTCTCTTCAAAGAAACTATTAAGGAGATTCTTCCGTAACGGAAAGTTAGTTTATTCCCTGTCTGTTATTCTTCTCAAGACTCGTCCAGCAAAAGCCAGTCGACTCCACAGTCCTTTTAATTAATATTGTCCCATATCTGTCAAGTGCTGGAGCATTTGCTAGTATGCTTCCACCTATACTTTATTCTTATCTACCACAAGGGAACATCTTAATATTGGGAAGCTACACCATGTAAGAGATTGTCAAATTCTCATTGACACAGATTTTTCTGGATCGCCCCTACCACTTACTGTAAGACCTTAGTAATGTTCTACCCTACAGAATTCCGTCCAATATTTCTAAGCATTTTTTAGGAGTGCCACATTTAAGTGTATGAAACTGATCTGTCAGATGCTGCTGAAAAACCAGAGTCCTTGAGGTGTTCAACAAATATAGCCATGTGTGGAGAAACAGCATATTGCCCCATTTTGTTTTTGTTTTACTGCTGTTTTATAAAAGAAATAAAAGTAATATTATATTATACCTGGTGATTCTATAGCATTTAGCTGAAAATATAATCTTTCAAGCTTGTATTCACACAGGACTCTGTCTCTAAAAAAAAAAATGTTTATCTTGCCAGGCTGAATTTGAAGCAAAAGTGAGGCAGAGCTCTGCTCTACTCAGCAGAATGTTATTATACCTCTCCCATGCTCATCAATGTGTTTATCAATGGGCTCTGGGTTGGTAGGTCCACCAGTTTGTAAGATATGGTTATATCTGCCTCCAAGGGGACAATGTGGCTAAAGCACAAGTGCATCCTCTACTGTAAATATGTTCTATATATTTTCTACTATGTGATGAAAAAGATCAGAATATAGAATCTCACCATTTTCACTATTCATATTACTTTCCAAATGAGATTTTAACTCATAAAAATATACGTTACTTTTTAAAATTTAAAAGAAGCAAAGATTTTATGACAATAAGTTGTATTTAGTTCCAATGCATTTAAAAAGTGTTCTGAATTCAAATTTTTCTTATAATATGTAATATGATATGTGAAAAATACATTGCTCTATGCTGCTGTGTATCCTAGAAAGGTAATGCATTTTTTTTTTTTTTTAAGATTGAAGATATCGGAGTATATGACTGGCTGAAGACCTTTACAGAAACATATGTTCATTTTACAAGGTCTAAAGAGTAATGGTTAAAAAATGACTTAACCTCTTGAAAAGAAGTCCACAATTCTACCAGGAATGGTGATGAAAGAATTCAGAGAGCTGGGGTTGTATCTTTTAGAAGCCAAGCCCTCTAACACCTTTAATATATTGTTACGTCTTGAAATTACTTCATCCTGCCATGGAATAAAAAATGTATCCCTCAAAGAGAAAAACTATACTGGCCCCTTTTTCAGGAAGGTCCTGGAAAGAACTTTTGTTTTAGAATACATAACCCTCAATATCCCTTGCTGACCTGAGCTTTTATGAATTGTTGTTATTTTAGTTTGGTTATAACTCATGTCTCTGACCTGATTTACATTCATGCTATAGAACCTGCTCTGGGTTAATATCAACGAGGGAAACGTCAGTGAACAAATGATGAAATTATCATTAAAATGAGATTTTTCCCAACTGTTCCAATTCAGCTCCTGAAGGGCACAGTCAGGGTGACTACAAGACCAAAGAATACACCTGGTACAGTGTCAGACATAGTTTTATTTATCGGGACAGGAAAGATTCTCTCTGGTGGTGGTGGTCCAGAGAATGAAAATAGTGCTCCGTTGAAGAGGTGGGAAAATGAGGGGCAATATATTGGGTCTTAGAACAAAGACATTTCATAACAGAGTTTTTGCAAGGGTCACATGAAGCACACAAGTAGGGTCTTGTGATGTTATTGTAGGAAGGAAGTGAACAGCCTGGAGAAAATTGCAGTCTGAAGTACCACCTGTACATTGTTCCCCATGGGGAGGTCTGTTACATTTTAACTAGTGTCCTAGGGTATTCAGACAACTGTGTGCTACAGGCTGAATTTCCCTTAAGGAGGGGAGCTAGGGGGACCCACTGGACCCCCACATCAACACTGAACCCATATCCGCACCCAATGAAAAAGAGAATATTACTGAAGTTATCTAGAAATGTAATTGTGTAACAGAAAACCTTCAAGGTGGGTAATCTACAGCTGGGTGATTAAAGCACTATTAAACTGGATTTTGGATTTGGGTATGAAGATAATAGAATTTAGTTTGTGTATATGTGTTTACATGATTTTGTGATTCATCCTAGTAACATGTATGTGAGCACTGGAAAACTGATGTCAGCTGGGTACTGATGGTGAGATGAAATTTAAGAACTTCAGAAATCATTTGTATTCTATGTTAAATCTATCATATACAAATTTCCATCAAAATTAGTAAAGAAATTTCAATAATAATAGGAAATGTCCTCACAGCTGGGGAATATTAGATTTTGAGTTAGCAGTCTTGCTTCAGTCACTTTTTAAAATGCATTACTTTAAGCAACTGATGTTGCCTCCATATCTGCAAAGTGGGGATGTTGATACCATCTTACTAGGGCAGGTATGAGGATATAATTAAATGTGAAAAAGCATAGTAGGAACACAGTAAGTGTTAAATAAGCCAAAAACTATTAACTAAAAATGAAAATAAAGTATAGCTTTATATATAAGTGAAGCAGGCTAGTAAGATAGGGAATCAATAGATGGATCTGGAACCTGGCAAGAAGTTCACGTGGATATCGATACCCCTAAGATGACTGCTGGAAGACCCTTGCGACAATCCCATCCGGAATGAGATTTCCTCCAGAAGCCAGGAGAAGCCCTGGGATATTCTCCGGGGATTGATGGGTGGGATAATCAATCAAAACAGTAAACAGCTGGAACTCCTCCCATGCCATTAGCAAAGGGGCAGAATAATTAAGGGTTTAAAAAGCAGGCCTGCTCTCGCTGTGTTTTCCCCCCTGCCCCCCCGCATAGATCAACACACAAGTAAAACTGGGCACTTATAATCTATAATGGGAAATTGTAGTCTATAAATCAGCCCTCTTTATCACTCTTCAGTCCCTTCCTCTCTACCTGGGACCTATGATCTGTTATTTTCTCCCATATCTCTTCCCTCCCTACCTTAATAAATTACTGGCTTAACTAACCTGATGTACTCTTGAAATTCATTTCTGCAGCAGAGTCAAGAACCTAGACAAAATCCGGTAACATAAGGACATTAGAATCATTCTTGACATGCTTTTTTAACATAAGGACCAGGATATTTTTACTTCTTAAGAGGAAAAGATTTTCATCTGCATAAGGGTGGCTCAGCAACACCTTTATTTTACCTTTGAAACTTGCAAATTCATTAGCTTCAGCACATCTCCTCCCAAATATTTTCCATAATCTCTTCCTAAGGCTTAAACCCCATCTGACCCTGTTTCTTTATTTCCTCAGGGTTCATACATTTGGCCATCTCTTAAGTCATTCATAAAGTTAGTCACAATCTACCCAATCCTTCCCATATGCTGAAGTTAATAGATGGATGGAGAAATAGAGTTGCATCCAAGGATACACTGAGATTCTGAATTATGTAAAGCCTAGAAGTGTTCAAACTTGTTTTATATACATTACTTGGTTGGACCAAGAAAAATAAAACAAAACAAGAAAGGCACATTTTTATTTTTTATCAAATTTATTAGATGAATAAAACTGCCCTATATCATTATAAACATGTCTTTTAGAAGTTGGGTTGAAAATTATTGACACAGAAGCTACTAGGTATTGATAATTTATCTCACATTCTCCTACTGCCTTCTTTTTCTTCTTTGTGCACCCAATAAATTGTGCCTGCCAGAGTCCTTTAGCTTAGAGTCACTAAATTTTAGAGTGGTTTATTATGGAGCTGAAGGTAACAGAGCAATTAATAAATACTTCCTACAATGCATTTAGAATCATTAGATAGTTGTGAAAGTGAAGAAACCCTAGTTGATTTGGGGAAGCCAAAAATTATTTCCAAATTGGACATATTTTTAAGTAGATTATAGATTAAGTTTATTATATGAGATTAAGGCTGTGTCTCTCTGAATAGTTTAAAATCTCTACATCTCATTCTCCACATTTTTAACATAAGGAGGTTGAAATAGGATGAACATTATCATCTCTAATAATCCATGGCAGTTTTATGGCAGCAGATTCACTACAGATGTTGATTTTTATAGTGAACTTCTAAGTCACGGCCCATAAGCAAGGCTGCACTGAAAAAGGGATCAAAGTTTTTGTGCCTCAACTCTCTATCTAGAACATAACTAAAGTGTCATAGAAAAATTTATGGTCAGAATATTTATGCATTACTTCTAACTTTATAATAGTAAAATAAGACTCTAACTTTTAAAAATTTTAAAAATTTGTACCAGCTTTTCAACTCCAAATTCTTAGAATTCTGTTGTCTTGAATAAACACATTAATGGAAGGGGCAAAGCTAGGGAAGGTAAAGTAGGAAGATATCAAATACTCTTTAAAGTTTATAGAAAACATTCTTGTGTTAAATTGACCTCATAACCAAAGTATGTTCCATAGAATACTTGTATTAAAGTCACCAGAATAATGTTAAGAGTGCAGATACCTACAATCTTTCTCCAATTTTCTGAATTGGCATTTCTGAGTGTATTAGTAATCCCCAGTCTTTCTCAGCCTTTTTCATACCTATGAATCCACTTAGGTTCTTGGGACCCTAAAACCAAAATTATAACATACTAGGGCTAATATGTGACTTTAATATATATTTTTATTTTATAAAGAATTGCCAGTAGTAAAAAAAAAATCAGACCTTGAGAAATATTATTTTAAAGAGGTTTTTATTTTTTTCCTTAATTAATGGATCCTTGGTAGCATGCTTCATATAGGACCTCATATATAGACAGTGTGTGGTTGTTGTTTGCCATTCAATTGATAAGTCTTTTAGATCTACTTACTTTCAGAATGGACAAGAAAAAGTTATTTTGAATTCTTAATTTAGAATAATTTTATAATAGATAGTTGATTAACAAATATATTTCATTACAGGTATAGAGGAACAATGCATTTTGTTTCATCTGGTTGTCATGTAAAGTAAATTAAGAGGTTATATATCAGACATACTAGATAATTAGGATTGCTGAAACAAATATCTTTAGAGACTCAAAAATAATAACTAATTTAGAAGGCCAATTAAATTGTACCTTCTAGTGAAAGAGGAAATATTTCTTCCTTGCTCTTTCTTTTTTTTTTTTTTAAGATTTACTTACTTACTTTATCCATTTTAACCCCCCCTTCCCCATTTGCTGTTTTGTGTCCATTCGCTGGGCAATTCTCTGTGTCTGTTTTCCTGTCATCTCTTCTCATGCACCTCCTCAATCTTCACCAGGATTCGATCCTGGAGACCTCCTATGTAGGAGAGAGGTGTTCTGCCACCTGTGCCACCTCGGTTCCTGGTTTTCGGAGCTTTCGGAGCATCTTGCCTTGTCTCTCCCCTGCGTCTCTCTCCTGTTACGTCATCATCTTGCTGCATGGCTCCCGTGGCCTGGCAGCTCACCAGCACACAGAGCCTGGCAGCCCATGCGCCTTATATATTAATATTTTTTATTTTACCGGGACGTCCCGGGGATCGAACCCAGGTCCCTCCATATGGCAGACGGACGCCCAACCATTTGAGCCACATCCGCCCCCCTTCCTTGCTCTTTCTACATTGTAGTGCAACGTCTGCACTTAATATATACTCTGTGGGTTATATATTCCTTTCTGACAATAACAATAGTGATAATTATATTAGATTTAATCACTTGCCTGGGAAATTTTAAAATTTTACGTAAATTTATAAATTTTCTTATTTAAAATGTTTACAAATTTTAGACTCTTGACTTCATGATTAACAAAATGTGGCACAGAAACTATTTTGTTAAGTAACTGGATATTTTGTAAAGTGAAATCTTTTTAAAAATGTTTTCTTCTTGGCCTTAGATTTTTAAGCTGTTTAAGATTTATAAAAATCATGAGGATAAACTGGCTATTTACTGAAATGTGTAATACGTCATCTCTTGAATAAATAGCATCAAAGACAGTGTAATCTCAGATAACAAACTTCAAATCATATTTAATATATAATTAAAAATTCTAAGTCTTCAAAAAGGAAGTTGCTATGATAATTAGCAAGAAGGTGAAAATCAACAAAACCTGGAGAGAAGGAAGAGAGCAGCAGACACCGCCATGTGCCTTGCCATGTGACAGAGGAGCCAAGGATAGCCCACAGCCAATCTTTAAGAAGAAAGCAATGCCTTGATGATGCCTTGATATGAACATTTTCCCTGCCCCAAAACCATAAATCAATAAATTCCCATTGTTTAGTCCAACCCATTTCATGGTATTTGCTTTGAGCAGCCTAGGTAACTACAAAATCTTCAAAATAGTTTGGAGGTCTCTCTCTCTCTTTATTCTATGTAAAATAATTTTCAAAACAGTGAAAAATAAAATAAGAGAGTTTAAGAATGAGTTATTGGTTTTGAAATACAAAAATTTCAGTCTCTTTTATATAAAGTAGTATTTCTTCTTAAAATAGCCATAATATTCACCATAGTACTTGCTGATTGACATTTGTCCATTTTCATAAGCCAAATGTGGTCACACATTATGAAAGCTTTCCAACTGTAAGGTTAGTAAAAAAAGTAACCTGTAAATAATTCTAAATGTAGTTTCAAAATTGTTATACACATTAACAAAAGGATGAAATTATGCAATTGTCTGAGGACACTCTGTCCCTGGAGGAATCAATATGAACAAATGTATGTTTTAAATAATAAACTAATTTTAGAGCAGTTTTAGGTTTACAGAAAAATTGCACAGAAAATAGAGATCTCACATACACCTTCCACATAGTTTCCCCTATTATTAATGTGATACATTTGTTATAAATGATGAACAAATAATGATACATTTTCATAACTAAAGTTTATAGTTTAAATATGGTTCTCTCTGTGTTGTACAGTTCTGTCGGTTTTGATAAATGCATAGTTTTATGGAGCCAGCATTACAGTATCATATAGAATAGGTTCGCTGCTCTAAAAATACCCTGTGCTTCACCTATTCATCCCTCCTCCACCTACCTGTGCTGGTGGCAACTACTGATCTTTTTGCTGTCTGTAGTTTTACCTTTTCTACAATGTCACATCATAGGAATCATATAGTGTTTAGCCTTTCAGACTGGTTTCTCTCACTTAGCAAAATGTATTTAAGCGTCTTCCATGTTTATTCATGATTTGATAGCTCATCATTTCATCTCTGTGTAATATTCCATTGTATGGATACACCATAGTTTCTTTATCCAACACCTATGGAAGGACATCTTGGTAGCTCCAATTTTTGGCAACTTTGAATAAAGCTAATATAAGAATTCATGTGCTGGTTTTGGCATGGACATAAATTTTCAAATCATTTGGTTAAATACCTAAGAGTACAATAGCTGGATCGCATAGAAAATCTAAGTTTAGCTTTGCAAGAATCTGCCAAACTGTCTTCCAAAATAGATGTACCATTTTGTAATTCTATCAGCTATGAAGGAGAGTTGGTTTTGCGTCATAGGCATTTTGAGTTGTCAGCGTTTGGAATTTTAGCCATTCTAATAGTTATGTACTGGTATTTTTTTTTTTTAAGTTAAAATTCCTTAATGATATATCATGTTAAACATCTTTTCATATGCTCATTTGCTAAGTGCATATCTTCTTTGGTGAGACACTTTGGCCCATATTTAAATTGGTTTCCTTTTCTTATTGTTGTTTTTTTTTTTGTTTGTTTGTTTTTGTTTTTGTTTAAAGAAATGGAAAACACAATTATCAAATTTATTTGGAAGGGTAAGGAGCCCCAAATAGCCAGAAACATCTTAAAAAGGAAGCATGAAGTTGGAGGACTTTCACTTCCAGATCTTAAATCATATTACCTAGTTACAATGGTTTAAAAACATCATGGAACTGTCATAAAGGGAGACATAGAGACCAAAAGAACCAAACTGATGGTTCAGAAACAGACCCTTACATCTATTGTCAAGTGATTTTTTTTAGGAAGTACCAGGGATAGAACCCAGGACCTCAAACATGGGAAGCAGGCACTTAACCACTAAGCTACATCTGCTCTCCACATGGTCAACTGATTTTTCAAAAAAACAATTTATTGAAGTATATCATTTATACATGAGCATACACAAACTGTAAATGTTCAGTAAACAGTGTGAACTTACAAAACACACATGCATAACATCATACAGGGCTCCCACATATCACCCCACCACAAATACTTTGCATTGTTGTAAAACATTTGTCAACAAATTATGAAAGAGCATTGTCAAATTACCACTACTAACTGTAGTCCGTATCTTACTCCCCTACACATTTTCTTTTAAGGATTTATTTATTTACTTTTATCCATTTTTACCACCCTGCCCCCCACCTTTTGCTGTTTTTGTGTCCATTTGCTGGGCAACTCTCTGTGTCCATTTCCTGCCCTCTCTTCTCATCCTTCTCCTCCTGTCTTCACTGTGATTTGATCCTTGGAACCTCTGACGTGGGAGAGAGGCATCCTACCACCTGCGCCACCTTAGTTTCTGTTTTTTTGGTGCATCTTGTCTTGGCTTTCCCTTGTGTCTCTATCCTGTTATGTCATCATCTTGCTGCGTGGCTCACGGGGCCTGGAGGCTCACCCACACACGGGGCCTGGCAGCACATCTGCTTGCGGGACCTGACAGTGCACCCACGTACAGGGCCTGGCGGGCTCACCTGTTCACAGGGCCTGACGGCGCACCCATGCTCAGGGCCTGGTGGCCCACATGCCTTCTTTATTTTTCTTTTTTTAAAATTTTTACCAGGAGGTCCCTGGTATCAAACCCAGCTCCCTCCATATGGGAGATGGACACACAACCATTTGAGCCACATCCATCCCCCTACTATATCTCTTAAGGTTCACCAAAATTACCCAGAGTTACAGTCTTTTCCCATACAGGGTGGTCATATAATAAATCAGGTTTAGTTTATCACCAGCATTCTAAAAACCAGACCCTAAGGAGAAAAACTAGGTCTGGGGACACATGCATAGTTTCTAACATAGCGAATGTTTAGCCTACCCTGATTATCACAAAATCAGGACAACAAGAATATTTGCAATCTTATTGTTGCTTTAATAGTTCTCTTTATATTTTGATATCTTTTGTCAGATATGTGTTTTGCAAATATTTTCTCACCAACTGCGTCTTGTCTCCTCATTCTCTTAACAGAGTCCTTCCCAGAGCAGAAGTTTTTAATTTTAATGACGTCTAACTTATCAACTTTTTCTATCCTGGATTGTGCTTTTGGGATTGTGTCTCAGAAGTCACTGCCAAAATCAAAGTCATGTAGATTTTCTTCTATGTTATTTTCTAGAAATTTTATAGTTTTGCATTTTACATTTAGGTCTATGATCTATTTTGAATTGATTGGTGTGAATAGTGTGAGGTCTGTGATCTAATATGGTTTCAATCTTAAATGTATCTTTAAAAATGTCTGTACTATTTGGTTATTTATAGCATTTATAGATATGTTCAACTGAGATATTGAGGCAGGTTAGTATAGGGAACGGGAGAAGACTGCTGGATGGAAAACAAAAACCTAACCGTCACAGCTGAAACCCCACCAAAAGCCTGGTGACGAGGTCTTGTTCAAAAATCCAGGGCTAAAAAAGCCCTAGAGGACCCCAAACAGAAAGCCTACCCTATTGGTTCCCAAAAGCCAACGGGGAGCAGCCCAAGTGGGCTATGTTACAGGCCAATGAGAAGCCTGGAAAGGAGCCAGTTCAAATCACCGCTGATCATAATACCAATTTCGCATACAGGAAGGCAAGGGAGAGAAAGCAACCTTAATAAAGCCTAACCTCAGGCCCCAGGGCACGGACCTCTCCCTTGAGCATGCACACACCCTGCCTCGGGTGTGTATTTTTTCTTTCGCTTTACAATAAATTCTCTGCTTGCCTGCTTAATCTGTGTGTGGCTTGTCTTTGCTTTATTTCTCCTGATGTGGCCAAGAACCTGGAAGCCCATACTGGCAACAATATTACATTCAAAGTAATTGTGATATTGTTAATACTTGAAATATAATCAAGGGAAGTAAAACTTTTACTTTAATAGCTAGGTTATCTCTGGCTGTATCTTCATTTTGCCTTTGGAAGCAATCTCAGTAGAAACACAATTTACAAATTCCCTTAAACTGAAGAGGGTGGGGGTGGTCCTCAGCTGGGTTCATTTGTTTGTTCTGCTCTGCAGAATACACACTGAACTAGGCTAGGAAGAAAAAGAGGATTTACTCATTGGTAGGAGATGGGAGATGTACAATTTCAAATCAGTCTCCCTTAACTGTAGAAATTCTAATATTTTATACCATCGGGATGCTAATAGACAATCAGGGCAGAACTGGACATAGGTTTCTTCATTAATAAACACTAAGGGGTTGAACATGGTGGGGTGGTTACCAAACCAGGGTGAGTTACAAGGTTATAATCATTACCAGACATCAAGATTCTAGCATAGGTAAGTACAGAGTAGAGGTCAGTCATAAGGTTTTCCATATGGGTATTAAACAGAAGGGTGGAGTGGTTAACCATAAACAAAGGTTAAGTTCAGTCTAGAATTATCATCACAATGGCAAGTATACACAAGGGTGAGACTAAGTATTGGATAACCTTTAAATGGGGTGAGACTTATTTAGAATGATCATCATAATAGCAGGTCTAGGCTAAATCCAGCCAGTTTCAGCAATTTCAGATATTAGCCTTTTGCTATGTTTTATAATATAAAGATGTTTATATAATTCATAACCCTCAATTATAAAGGTTCAGTACAATGCCTCAATATTTAAGCTATACTGTGTTTTTCTAGTACTACAAAGCTCCTTTGAGTTGCAGAATAATGATCCTATGACCTTAATTTCATCTGGAATGACATATCAAAATACATAATTGACATTTTTTAGAGTTTGATTGTATCTCACAGTAATTTAGATTCACCATGAAATAAAAATTATCCTTTATAGAAGCATCAATGAATAAGTCAATGAAAAATACATAAATAATACTTTATCTTAAAAGTGTTAAAATGTGAATCAAACAATATGAATAACAAGGCTCAAACATTCTTAGCTTTTTGCAATGGAATTGAGTATATTTTATCTAAAATAAAAAACGAAATTTGAAAGCAGAGAGGGAAGATATTTTTGTTAATGCTCCTGAAAATTTTACATAAATTTACACAAGTGAATACAAGCAAGAAGAATAACTTTTACTTAGCACCTATTATTCACCACCCTCTTTAGAACCCTGTGAGTATTATCTTCTCTTTTAAAGATAAACGCTTTTGCATTAGGTTACAGGCTAATAAGTCAAAGTCAAATTAGGAATTACACTTATTTCTCTGATTCCAGAGTGCACAGTTTTCTAGACGTGCTCATTTGATTTTCAACAACAACAAAAAGGCATTTAGGTTGAACAAATGATAGAGTTAGAAGAAACTGCAAAATGTAGTTAGAAAATATGAGTAATAGATAAAGCTTTAAGTCTAAAGATTTTGTGAAGGATGTGACAGGGAGTTCTTAGCAAGATCATCACAGATTTTAAAGTGGGTAGATGCCATTAACAGGTAGGAGAACCAAGGAGGTGATTGAAAGGGATTGGAGGGCCCCATAATGTGGTTGAGGGCTTTTGTGAAAAAAGGAGAGCAGAACTTAAATTTAAAA
>JAQZBX010062077.1:0-16975 GCA_029593785.1 Cabassous unicinctus
GAACTTTGAAAAAGATGTTTCTGCCAGTTCTTGCTGGTTGTGGGGAGACCATGTCATGAAGCATCTTGCTGGGCCATCTTGAACAGGGAAGGGCATATAGTCTATTTTTGGAAATGTTTCTGGTATACTTGAAAAGAATCTGTACTCTGCAGTTCAACTTTTTATATCTTTTATTTTTATTTTTTTCCCGATTGGTCCCTCAGTTATTGCGAGGGGTGTAGTAAGATCTTCAGCTCTTATTGTGAATATCTCTTTATCTTTTAGTTTGGTAAAGTTTTGCTTTATATATTTTGATACCATGTTTATTAGATACGTACAAATTTAGGATTGCTATATCATCCTGATGGGTTGACCTATTTATTGTTATGAAATGTTTCTCTTCATTTCTTTTTTATTTCTCTTAAAACGTCTTACCTCAAAGTCTACTTTGTTAAATAATAGTTTAGACACAACCTCCCTTTTGGTTAATGTTTGCATGACTTATCCTTATGCATATTTTTATTTTCAATCTATCTGTGGTCTTATATTTAAAGAGAGTCTCTTGTAAAGAGCTTTATAAATAGGCCTGTTTTGTTTTTTTTTTAAATCTACTCAGAAATCTTTGTCTTTTAATTGGAGTATTTATTCAATTTACATATAATGTAACTACTGACATTTTTGGGTTTAAATATTCCATCTTACTATTGTTTTCTATTCATATATCTGGTCTATGTTTCTTTACTTCAGCTTTCCTGCATTCTTTCTTTCTTTTTTTTAAACCAAGTCCTTTTTAATATTCTATTTATTCTTATCTTGTATATTTTTACTTATTTTTATTATTTTTTTGGTTACATAAAGATTACTGTAATATACACCCTCTGTGGTGGTTTGAAGCTATATGTACCGCAGAAAAACGTTCTTAAATTTAAACAACTCCTGTGGGTGTAAACCCATTGTAAGCAGGATCTTGTGATGAGGCTACTTCAGTTAAGGTGTGACCCATCTCATTCAGGATGGGTTTTAATCCTTTTACTGGAGTCCTTTATACGTGGAACGAATCCAGGGAGAAGGAGAAAAAGCCACAGAAGCAAGAAGCTGAAATCAATGAAACCTGGACATGGAGAGACCAGCAGATGTCACCATGTGCCTTGCCATGTGGCCAAGGAGCCAAGAACTGGCGGCAGTTGTTCTTTGGGAAGAAAGTGTGACCTTATGATGGCTTGATTTGGACATTTTCACAGCCTCAGACTGTAAGCTAATACATTCCCATTGTTTAAACCAACACATTCCATAGCATCTGCTTTAAGCAGCCTAGGAAACTAAAACACTCCAATTACAGTCTACCATAAATTAATATTTTTACCAATTTCCAAAGAATGCAAGAAGCTTGCAATATTTTAGCCCCTTTTCCCTGGGCTTTTGGCTGTTGTCATGGATTTTACTTCCTTGTATTAAACCCCTCAAGATTTAAAAATTCAGTATTTTAAAATATTTACTCACACAGTTATCCTCAGTGGGGCTCTTCATTCTTTCTTGCAGTCTCATGCTTCTATCTGGGATCCTTTCTTTTCAGCCTGAAGAACTTCCTTCAGCTTTTTCTTGTTCTTTTTTTTTTGGTGCTGGTCTTTCCACTCGTTTGTCTGAAAATTCTTTTATTTCACCTTCAATTTTTTTTTCAGTGTGGTATATTTTAATAACATTTTAATAATTTTGGTAAGGAGTCAAATTACAAAATGCCCCAGAATATGGAGTACAAAAACCTCAGAGACAAAATAAAAACTCCTGAAAATATAAGAACACTTTAAATGCGAATATTCTCGCTATCCTGATTTTGTGATAATCAGGGTAGGCTAAACATTCGCTATATTAGAAACCATGCATGTGTTCCCCAGACCTAGTTTTTTTCCCTAGGTCTGGTTTTCAGAATGCTGGTGATAAACTAAGCCTGATTTATTATATGACCATCCTGTATGGGAAAAGACTGTAACTTTGGGTATCTTTGGTCAACCTTAAGAGATATAGCGAGGGGACGGATGTGGCTCGGGTGGTTAGGTGTCCATCTCCCATATGGAGAGACCTAGATTTGACCCCCGGGAGCTCCCAGTAAAAATTTGAAAAAAGAAAAATATAGAAGGCGCGTGGGCCACCAGGCCCTGTGCACGGGTGCGCTGCCAGGCCCCGCAAGCCACGCAGCAAGATGATGATGTAACAGAAGAGTGACACAAGGGAGAGCCAAGATGAGACACACAAAAAGAACAGGAACTAAGGTGGCACAGGTGGTAGTAGGACGCCTCTCTCCCACATCGGAGATTCCAAGGATTGAATCCCAGTGAAGACGGGAGGAGAAGGATGAGAAGAGAGGGCAGGAAACGGACACAGAGAGTTGCCCAGTGAATGGACACAGAAACAGCAAAAACGGGGGGGGGAGGTAAAAATGGATAAAAGTAAATAAATAAATCCTTAAAAAAATGTATAGGGGAAGAAGATTCGGGCTATAGTTAGCAGTAAAACTTTGACGATGCTCTTTCCTGATTTGTTAACAAATGTTTCACAACAATGCGGGATGTTTTGGGGGGAGGGTGATGTGTGGGAGCCCTGTATGATGTTATGCATATTTGTTTTGTAAGATCACGATGTTTCCTGAACACTTATAGTTTATGTATGTTCATGTATGAATGATATACTTCAATAAATTGTTTTAAAAAAAGAGAGAGAGAGAGGATTATATGAAAAAAGAACACTTTTTAAAAGGTAATCTTTAGGGAAGCGGGTGTGGCTCAATCGATGGAGCCCCCGTTTACCATGTGGGAGGCCCCGGGTTTGCTTCCCGGAGCCTCCTTGTGAGGGCAGGCCGGCCCGCGCGGCGCGGTGGGCTGATGCAGCGGGACCTCACAGCAAGGGGGAGATAAGCAGACACGGAAAAAACACACAGCGAATGGACACAGCAAACACAAGCAGCAAGGTGGGGATAAATAAATAGATAAATCTTTTAAAAAATTTAAAAAAGGTAATCTTTAGGATAAAGAAACGATTTTTCCAAACAAGGGTACAGAGCATGATTAATAAAAATTAAAGAAGATGAAAGACAAGGTGTACAACTAAGCAGCCACCACCTCACAGCAATTAGGAGGCTGATATTTGTGTAGGTGAAGGCACAGTGCCAGGAGCACAAATGAGCTCCAATCACCACCAGAGCTGGAATAAACTGCCTCCAGGTGGGCTGAATTCCTCACGTCTTACTTACAGGGTAGGAATTAATTTACTCTTACGTTGCAGCCTTGGAAATGAACTGTGCTGACGTGGAGGAAGGGGCCAGGTAGGCGTCTGGTCTCGGGGGCAGGGGAAGGCAGGGTTGTCTCCTGCAGGAACAGCTCATTATTCAGCTAAACTAAATCTCAGAGCTCCTTGTGACAACAAACCAAAACTAAGAAGCAAAACTAAGAGGGGTGTCCATCTCCAAAGGGGCAACATGGCGCCCTGCAGGCGGCAGGACAGCACACTCGTCATGTCAGGACACATGGGCTGGCCCACCTAGTTTTATTGGGGGCAGTGGGGGGAGACGAGGGGGGTGATCCCTCAACCCTCAACCCTCTACAGCAACACTTTAACCAATGCTGTAGTCATCCGGGTCCTATTTTTCCCCAAGGGCACTACACGTTATACTTCATTTGGGCCAGATGTTCACATCAGTGTGTCTGCTCATCCCCGCCAGGAACACAACAATTATTTATCTGGAGCAGTGAGGAGTGGCTGCTGAATGCACAGCTGATGCCCTTGTGCAGGGCCACCACATCCAGCAGACCAGGACACGAGAGCGGGGCAGGGGAGGCCCTTGTGTCAGCCCTGTGCAACAGGCCATTTATAGGGGCCTTATTTTAAACCATAAATCAATAGTTTAAACAGATGTAGGTGCCAAATCAAGGATAATGAAGAAAAGTGATCAGGGTTAGCAAGTTATAGCAAAATGTGGGGTGATTACAGAAGGAGTGCATTTTATGTGAAAGCGATGGAATAATGGTCTGGAAGAGGCAGTGAGTTGGTGGAAGCATTTGGGTCCTATGGAATGTGGGGGCACAGAATAATAAACACTACTTGACAGGGATACAGGGGAAGTAGGGTCCTTGGTGTGGAAGGCCAGGTGCGAGTCAAGGCCAGAGAGTAGCGGAAGTCTCCAACAGTGTTCCAGAAAGTATGGTTAGAAGGTTGGGAGAGAGGAGGAAGGGATGGGGAAGGACTGAGCACAATGGGGACTAAAGTATAGGAAAGGCTCAAAGGTGTTTACTTGGGGGTGGCACTACTTCCTAAAGGACATTGGGAACCATGACCTGTGGTTTTTTTACCTCTACAATGATTGGGGAATGTTAGTAGCATTTGGGATTGAGTGAGCAATGAAGAATTGCCCCTATCCAACATGTCAATAACACCCACATCGGTGATGGGAGGGGCTTTCAATTTATATCACCAAGAGTCATAGAAATGTAATACATGGTGATATTATACAGTCCCAAGGATCCAAAAGGAATGCTGATGTTAAATTCAGACCCAGCCACAGCGTCCCTGTTTGTGGTAGTACCCATAAAAGGGAAATGGTGATGGCCTTGGATAGAGACTTAGCAGTTTAGACTTGGTATAGTTGGTGGGAGGGAGTCTCTCTGTCAGTGGAATGTTTTTATACAACAAATTAACACCCTCAAATTTATATGTTTCTAAAATGTTTGGTATTTATTATAAAAAGGGTTAGGTTAAAGAAGAATAGACTTGAATTATGGACTGGCTGTCTATCATTCAGCACTCTTAGAGGGAAAGAGGTGTAGTCAATGTTATGCAAACCTCTACATTTTTCTCAGAAAATAAAATTTCAAATTGAACTATTTAATATTGGGATGATAGATTAATTTTTAAATGCAAAGGAACCTCAGAGATCAACTTGAACCTGCTCTCATGCTTCTGAATACTTCAGTAGTGTGTACATTCATTTTGTCACTCATGCCATGCCAGTGAATGAATAGCTGAATTTTGGAAATTTGATTTAAATGTAATTATGACCTTTAGAAATAACTTTGCCTAAGAGTTATTCTAATAACTAGTTTAAGATGTATGAAAGTGGTTTTTTTTTTGTTTGTTTGTTTGTTTTAAAGGCAAATGATATACATCAGTTCCCAAAATACATTTAGAAGGAAAAGTTGTTTTTACTTGGTAGTTCTCAGTATTAAAGAAATGACTTCATCATCTTATAGGTTATGTGGCTTTCTGGGCTGCTGGCGTCTTCATAGAATTTGACAGGAGCATCTTTGTCTTGAAAATGAATGGGCATTTTCTTGGCCTTCACACTCATGAGCTTCACTTCCAGGGGGCCCAACTTTACATAATCCTATGGAGAACAGATGCAGAAGAGAATGGAAGAGGTTATTCAGGAAGTCACCAGCCTCAACAGATTAGGTTTTCTTTATTATGGTTGGCATTTGTCTGATGGATTTCATTGCCCCCTACTTGCCTGGTTGCTGGATAACACATGAAATATGAGAACCACTGTAAATAAAGTTTTATACCCAGTGGGGCATGCTAGACAAGGTCTTCCTAAAAGCAAGCAGCAAGGCTGGCAGGCTTGTCTCACAGGAGGTAAAGGGGGGGTGGGGGTTACCGGCTACTAAAGTGGGGAGAGCTATCCTCTGCAATCTCTTTAACTGGTGAAAGTGTTGGCTTTATAAATATAGCCCTCTACTGGAGGATATAAAGAATATAACCACAGCAGAGTGTTCTATATTATTCAAGAACAAAGGGGAAGATCCACTTACGCCCTTTGACTATAAATACTCCAAGACTGAAAAAATCCTCCATGAATTTTATGCTTTTCACAGGATCTTTGGCTATTGTATAGATAAAACTTACCACGTTCTGCTAAACTCATGATCAGCCTGCAATATCAGCAAGCAGAATTAGAAGTCTAATTTATATGAAATGTGTTTGAAAGTACAGTTATATTTACATAAAATCCCACGGCTAACCCATAACTGGGTTGAAACCACTCAGGCCCTATCCGATGTCCCTCCGAGGGCTCCCCAAAGCATAACTCTCTCTTTTGGACTCATTTAGCACTTCAGTTCAGCCAACCTTTCCTGAGTGCCACTACATGCCAGGCGCTGTATCAAATGCTAGGGTGCAATGAGAAGCTCACAGACTGGCCGGCAAGACCGTTAACGTGGTACAGCGCTCCTGGATGGTAACTGTTGGTTTTCTTATCTGTTTTCTACTTGCCCGCCACACAGGCCTCTTTGAGACTGCATTTTCTTCCCATTCTCCCCCTTAAATTCCCCAAGCAGCTGACAAGTACTTGGCATGTTATGGGATTCTCTATAAATATTTGTTTGGATTTACGAGAAACAATGAACAAAAAAGGAAGGTGATGTTTTATTTCTCAAAAGCACATAAGGCACATGTAATTGTGTTTAGCTTCTAAAATGCATAATTATAGTGCTATGATAAATATAAGATAACAGCAAACACATTAATGGAGGTCTACCACAGATTTTAGAGGAGGATTCCAAAGTAATAAACCATGGCCGTGGCAGTTCCGCTTCATGAAAACATCCCAAGGAAATTAAGAAGAAGGTCTTTGTAGCCCAGAGCCCAGATAGTATGAGGTCATCATGACATATGAGGAGCTGTGATTCCAAGGTACTCATGGGGGTGTTTGGGTGCTATACAGACTAGAACTTTAGTCCTTTAAATGGTCATTTGATGATAACAGGACTGAGTTATGGTCAGTCAAAATGGTTTTTGTTGGTTTCTTCTGCTTTCTTACAGCACTCTTTCTCCTTTCTCCTACCAGACTTTACGTTCTAGGAGAACTTTCCAAGTTCTTGGATGTACCAAAAAAGGGTGGATATGGGGGTGATTGTAATATAACATAAAGAAGTTTAGAATGAAAAGGATTGAAACTTCAGGCTTCAGCTAATGTATATGTGGCAGTTTGTACTATCCAAAAATGGTTACACCTATATGTATTCTAGAGAGCACATGCATTTCTTACAATGTAAAGCTGACCCTTCTCTATCAAGATTCAAGAACTATGTTTCCTCCCCTTGGATAGAACTTTGTAACTACATCAGCCAAAAGAATAAGATGGAAGTGATGGTGTATGATTTCCAAGGCTAAGCCATACAAAGCCATGGAGCATTCAGCTTGATCTCTGGGATTGCTTGCTCTGGGGGAAGCCAGACACCATAACAAATGGACAGTCAAGACACCCCTTGATAGGGAGTGGATGTGGCTCAAGCGTTTGCGCACCTGCTTCCCACATGGGACACCCCGGGTTTGTTTCTGGTCCGTCCTAAAAAAAAAACCAAATGAAAAAACCAACTCAGGGGAGCCAATGTGGCTCAGTGGTTGAGCGCTGGCCTCCCACAGATGAGGTCCTGGGTTCACTCTCTGGTCCCCGGTACTTGAAAAAAAAAAAAATTACACCCCGTGGAGAGGCCCTTGAGGAGATCCGAGGCCCCCTGGCTGCAAGGATGGACTTCGCCAGCCATGTGAGTAAGCCTCATTGGAACTTGCTCCTCCTGCCCCAAACAAGCCTTCAGATGACTGCAGCCCCAGCTGACATACAACTGCAACTGCCTGAGAGCTCCCAAGTGAGAACTGCCCAGGTGAGCTCTTTCTGAATTCCTAAGTGACAGAAACCTTGAAAGAAAATAAATTATTATTGTTATAAGCCACCAGGTTTGGAGTAATTTTTTTTTTTATGTAGCCTTAGATAACATACATGGTATACTAGTAATGGATGTCTATAAATGAATATAAATGAATATAGGGAGAAAATATAGGCGTGAAAATGGTATCCAATGAGAGATGAGAGTCAATTTTACTGATTATTGCAAATAAAATTTTTAAATATCCATCTTTTAAATTATAGGTTAATTTTCCCATTATGAATAAAACAACATTTTCTTAGTAGTCAAAGTTGTGTTCCCAAGAACCTCACCTTGAAATCTCGCTCATCCTCATATAGTAAGTATTTCATATCAGAGACTCCAAACTCTAGGCATGAACTCTCCTTTTCATCTGTCTTCAGAGGCAGGTCATCTCTGATGCTATCGTCATAACTTATAGGTAAAGAAGAGGTCTCAGATGATGGAAACATCATGTTGCTCTTTTTTTCTTGTCTCGGTTGCAGTGTTGACTTCTCTTCTAGGATGAATACAAAGACATTAATTATGGATATATTTTGAACAATAAAAACAAAAATATACTACATTCTTTGTCACATCTTTAACTTGAAAGACCTTTGAGAATTAAAAATGGAAAATTTATTAAAGTGAGAATGAGCTCCACTTTTAGAAACTCTAAGTTCTAGTTCCTTCTTTTAGCTAATAAGTTAGGGTAATTATATAGGAGCCTACATATGTGTCAGTGAGGTTGGCTAAATTGGGACCCACACCATGCCAGTGTAGACAAAACCCTGTCCCTCTCCACCAGGGTACATTTAATTAACTGAAAGATGATCACTCTGATTTGAAAATGGGGTTAGAGAGGTTGAACTAGCACTGCAAGAAGAGAAATATGGAGGAGGTGGCATGTATCTATTCCCTGAGTAGTTCTTGGATGTGAGGTGCCTGCACGTGGCAGATAATAAGTTTTTGTTAAATTGAAAAAAAAATACACATCACCATCACAATGAAATAATACCACTAGTTATTTCTGGCAGCTCCACAGGAGTTTCTTCAGGTGGCACTTCCAGTCCAGCTGCTTGGGTAAGATATAGTCGCCTAAAAAACAAAACAAAAAACAATTAAGAAAAGCACTTGTCAGTCAGCAAGTGTTGTACTACCTGCTCACTAGTATCTGGGTCTATGATAAGTGCTAGACCCACAGACAAAAAACGAGGAGCATAAGGCCCAGTGGGGCAGCAGTCCTAGAGGACTATAAAATGATGGTTTGTACCAGGACAGATGATTAACATAGTGTGAGAAGGGCTGTAGGGACAGAGACAAGAAGCACTGGATTCAGCCTAAGTGGTGAGGAAAGG
This sequence comes from Cabassous unicinctus, assembly GCA_029593785.1. Lineage (NCBI taxonomy): Eukaryota > Metazoa > Chordata > Mammalia > Cingulata > Chlamyphoridae > Cabassous > Cabassous unicinctus. Next base: position 9,005 of record JAQZBX010062077.1, read on the forward strand.
TTTCCTGGAGGAGAGGAAGCTTGAGCAGAATCTTGAAAAACCAGCAACTGCTCACCAAGGGAAGAGCTGGGAACGAGAGAAGGCACGCCAAGGTAAGGTAATAACACCCTGAGCATCCCAGAAATGAAGTGAGCACGACACCAGATAGGTCTCTTTTGTAGTAATCCAGGTGAGAAATAATAGTGGCCTGAATGGGATAAATTTGAGGCGAGGAAAAAAAAAAGAGAGAAAGTGGGTGGGAGGAATCCAAGATGACATCCACGTTCTAGGTTTCATTGAGTGGTTTTGCTACAAGCCTGGTGAGTTGACCAGGAGAGACTTTGGCAGCTCCCTGTAAATGTATTTCATTCTGTGTTTCCTTTTCAGAATGCCCACTGAGGTTTCAGTCTGAAAATATGTCTTGAAAGCTCTGGATGGCATTTTCGTGAGGTTTGCCTGAAGACTGAAGGAAACATTTGGACCCTTGCAGATGTGCATGCAACCCCTCATGCTTAGCAGGTCAGCAACCAAAGTGAGTTCCCTGAATTAGGGACTGTCGGTTATTTAACAAATATGTATATAAAATGTTATCCAAGAATATAAGGCTTTAGCAAACACTACATAATATTTACCTCTGCAAAACCTTCTAAAGATTTAACTTTGTAAAGATTAGTTTCGCATGCAGCTCTGGTCTGCATGTAAAAGCGACCAAGGGGGAAGCGGGTGTGGCTCAGTGGATAAGAGCCCCCGTTTACCATATGGGAGGCCCGGGTTCTCCTCCGGAGGCCTCCTTGTGAGGGCACGCCGGCCTGAGCGTGCGGTGGGCTGATGCAGCAACCTCACAGCAGGAAGCGGGTGTGGCGCAATGGATAGAGCACCCGTTTACCATATGAGAGACCCCGGGTTCGCTTCGTGGGCTGATGCTGCGGGACCTCACAGCAAAGGGGAGATAAACAAACACAGAGAAGACATGCAGCGAATGGACACAGTAGCACAAGCAGCAAGGGCGGGGATAAATAAAAATAAATATAAAATAAATCTTTAAAAAAAAAGTGACCAAGGCCATGGAATTCTCTTCTTTACTGGTTTTTACCATTTCGAATAATTAGGATCTTTTGAAATGCCGTAACATTCGTAAATCTGGCTTCTCACTTAGTCATTAGTCTTTATCACTTTTGTAGCACCACAGGATAGCAACGCTTGATTCTTAATGACATGGGAAATATTTTAAAAGATGGAATTAAATATTTTTTTTTCATAATTTTTTTTATTTTTAAAGAAGCTTTAGAGTACATAAATGTTACATTAAAAATATGGGGAATTTTCATATACCCCCAAGTTAATGTCAAATAGATTTGTAGGTTTTGATCCCTTAGCCTTGGCCCTGTGGCACTGGAATCCCTGGCAGTCGCCTCTGGCTGATTATTTTTAGTTGCCTTATCTGTTTTATACTCCAGTGTATCAAAAAAATCTGTGACGTTCTATGTGAGTTGTGAAGGGGAAATTTTTGGAGAGCTCTAGATGGGAAATGTAGTAATTCTATTAGCCAGAATATCCCATTCCTTATCCAAATTGGAAAATGGAACTTTTCATATGTCCACTGAGACAGTTCATGTCTATTTCTCACCACCCTATTTGGTATTTTAAAGGACTGAATTATCAACAAAGAGGTAGAAAGAGGATTTATCATAAAATATATAATTATATTTATTTTATGTATTAGCAATTATGTATGTTTGTCTTGGAAATAAGTACAGTAAAAGCTCTTGAACACTAAGGTTATCCTTCTGGATGAAAAGTGTAACAGATAATTGAGGGTTTAAAATTCATTTTTCTGTTTCTTTAGAAAGAGCTGCATAAACAGTTGCCTCTAGGAGTTTACAATCTTGTAAAGAAACAGATATTAAATAAGTAATCACAAGTGTGGATTAAATTCCAGAAAAGGAGAAGTTTAGGGTTCCATGAAAAGGTATATCAGAGACACCTAACCCAGTTCTCATAAACATAGCTCATGCTTTCTCTTTTCCCTTGGGCAAATTTTGGTTTCTCTCTCCCAACTCTGAAGCAGGACCGAGCACTCCATTGTCTCTCACTAAGGAAAACCAATCCGTGAAGCACTGATGAACCAGGAGGGTTTTCTTGACCATTTTGTGGGGAAGGCTAAGTGAGGGTTAAACTGCACACTACATATACTACACAAAAAACAACCTAATGAAAAGCCCCATCAAACGTTTCTCATCTCCTTTCCTGTTCTTGCCAGGTCCTCTCTGACTAAAGAAAGAATCCCCTTTGTTATAATTATCATCACATCACACCCATGCCAGTTCCTAATCAGATGGTGGAGAACTGAAGCAGAGAAGTTGGGCCAGCAGTTTGGAGGGTAGTTCTTTCCTAAGGTTTGGCCAGTATAGAAAATAGGAAAAGATGGCAGCAGACAGCAGGTATAGCAGTTTTTAGAAGCTACAGCACAAGCAACAGCTGGCAGAGATTAGACATGATCACAAACAGGGCAGCAGCAGCTGATGACAAGAATTGGAGGGGGCAGGAGAGTGGACATGGAGATCTTCGGATCATGGAGAGGAGGGCTAGCAACAGAGAGCCTTGCCTTCTGGGGGGACAATGAGGCATCCACCCTAATTTCCTCCAGGGCATCAGCTCAAGAGACTGGCAATACAGAAGACCAGAAGCAACTAATTCATTCACCCTGATCTCTTATATTATCTACACCGGTATCTCTCTCTCCAGGACAGCACACATAATTGTGAAAAGGAGGGAGTTGTCCTCTTTCTCTATCCTTCCCCACCAACCTTCAGTCCATATTCCAGGCCTCTAGTTTTCTATCAGGTTTGGTAGAATAAGACTTCTTTTTATCAGAAAGTAAAAAAGACAACCTAAAATAAAAAGCCTTGTACACAGTTGGTTTCTCTTGTGCAGAAACAAATGTGGCTTGGAGTGCCAGGCTATTTTCTCTCTCCTAGAAAATAGATTGACTATTTCATTAACTATCAAAGGAAATAATCAATTCTACAGTCCACACCTGTCGAACACCTGTGGGAAGCTTCTAGAAAGTTAATCACTCACTCCTTTGTCCTAATTCTGTACCTCATATATTGTCCACCGCATTGTAATGCATTTACTTTCATGCCTATCTCCCAGCTGGCCTAGAGCTCCTGAAGGTTGGCAGTTGTGGTGTTCATATGATTATGAACTTGTTAGTATGATTACAGTGCATTGCTAGAAAAAAACAAAGATCATATGGCACCAATGGTCACAACTAAGAATCTTATGCCTTCACTGAGGCCATTTTGTGAGTTTCTTTCTTTTTGACTATTGCACTCTGGAGCATTGAATAATTAAATCATTTTTTAAAAATTACAGATACAAATGTTTACAAAATGATTTTTAGATATATTAATGACTTTCACCTGGATATTTTGAGATCCACAAGTCTACAGTTGAATAGTTGATCAATAAGCACCAAATTTTCTTCTTCCAGGTGTTGAATAGTTTTTTCCAACTCTTCTACTTCGATCCTGTGGACTGCAATCTGCTCTCAAAAGAAGAGAATGGATATGTGAATATTCTCGCTGTCCTGATTTTGTGATAAGCAGGGTAGGCTAAACATTCGCTATATTAGAAACCATGCATGTGTCCCCAGACCTAGTTTTTCTCCCTAGGTCTGGTTTTTAGAATGCTGGTGATAAACTGAGCCTGATTTGTTATATGACCATCCTGTATGGGAAAAGACTGTAATTTGGTATCTTTGGTCAACCTTAAGAGATATAGCAGGGGGACAGATGTGGCTCGGGTGGTTGGGCGTCCATCTCCCATATGGAGATACCTGGGTTCGACCCCCGGGAACTCCCGGTAAAAATTAAAAAAAGAGAAATATAGAAGGCGCATGAGCCACCAGTCCCGCGAGCGGGTGAGCTGCCAGGGCCCATCCTCAGGTGAGCCGCCAGTCCCCACGAGCAGGCCCCGTGGGAGGGTGAGCTGCCAGGCCCGGTGCGCGGGTGCACCGCCAGGCTCCACAAACCACGCAGCAAGATGATGACGTAACGGGAGAGTGACACAAGGGAGAGCCAAGACGAGACACACAGAAAAACCAGGAACTAAGATGGCGCAGGCAGTAGTAGGACGCCTCTCTCCCACATCGGAGGTTCCGAGGATCCAATCCCAGTGAAGACAGGAGGAGAGGGATGAGAAGAGGGGGCAGGAAACGGACACAGAGAGTTGTCCAGCGAATGGACACAGAAATAGCAAAAACGCAAGGGGGGGGGTGTAAAAATGGATAAAAGTAAATAAATAAATCCTTTAAAAATGTATAGGAGAGGAAGATTCCGGACTATAGTTAGTAGTAATACTTTGACGATGTTCTTTCATGATTTGTTAAATGTTTCACAACAATGCGTTTTTTGGGGGGTGATGTGTGGGAGCCCTGTATGATGTTATGTGTATTTGTTTTATAAGATCACGATGTTTACTGAACACTCGTAATTTGTGTGTGGTCATGTATGAATGATATACTTCAATAAATTGTTTAAAAGAAAAAAAAGAGAATGGATGTTGGTACTTATTTACCTAGTTCTATTTAATCTTCTTCAAGAAATTCAACTCCTAAAAGTGCATTTGCCTGAGGGGAAGATTTATCATGTATTATTTATTACTGGGTTTGCTTTGTCCTTCTTCTTTAAGAAGGAATGAGAGGGATTCTTTTCCAGGTCATCACAAGAACTTGTTTGCATGGGTAGGCAGTTATTACAGAATGGCAGAAGCTGTCCCTTCCTACCTTTGAAAATACTGCTGGTCTTATATATGAGTTAGAGACAGAGATAAATAAGCAAACAAAGATAATTTAGCATTATGGTATATTAGGAGTTAAACAAAGATCTGTCTAAAGCTCATTATAAACAACACAATGAAAACTAATAAAATTGGGGGAAAAATTCTATATTTTGCTATTTTAAAAAAGAGAAGTATAGGGCTAGTAGCCCTTTCTATCAGCATCTATAATATAAAAGTGTTGGGGTTGTTCTGAAAAATAGCAGTAGGTGAAATACTGTTCATTAATTAATTCATTCAATTGTTTTGTTGCCAGAAACTATATTATATTTAGGGAACAAAAGATCAACAAATAAGATAACCTTTAAGGATCTCTTAGCTTACTGGGAAAGATGATGATGAAAACAGAACACAGGGCTCACCCTCACTTCTCGGGTGTGAGGTAGAAAGTGGTAGGGAACTGAGAATAATAGAAAGATAAACTGGAAGAAGTAATGAATGTCGAGGGAAGATGATGAAACAGGAAAGGCACAGGGATTTAGATTCAGTTATCATTTGACCAGAGCATCCAAGAGTGTAACTGAGTACGTAGAAGGGGATGACTCACATTTTCTGCTTTGTAATTGAGATTTAATTACTGTATTTTGGAATCTTGAAGCATTGGGTGTATTACCACATGTCTATCTTTATCAAATAAGTCATTTATTAAAAGCTCAAATTCTTACTATGGGCAAGGCTAGATTTAGAAGGAGACAATGGTGAATAAGTTATGGCCCTTCTCTCTAGAGAGATTACAACCCAGTGAACAAACACACAAATAAGTATAATGTAAAACAATACTGGAAAAAGCACAAACATTGCTGGTTGCTTGGAATTAGAAAGAAAAGCATATATTATTTATCTGCCTCAAACAATTTAGTAAAACCATTTAAGCCCATAATACTCAACTCCAAAGCTAAGGGTTGGTGCTTTAGTATCTCATATGTTGAGAGATAATCAACTTGATTACAAGCTTAAATGCCTTAGGGAAAAATCTATAATTTTGAAATGTGAAAGGATGAGAAAGAAATTAAAGTTAGAGGTTGTAAACAGAAGTAATTAGTAGAACATTTGGAAATGTTTGACCTAAGGGCATGGAATGCTTGGGAGGCAGGACACACAGTTCTTGGTCTCTTTCCAAAGCTGGGGCTGAGGGCCTTTTGAGGAGCTATGTACAATCTTTCAGGCTAAGAGTATCCTATGATATTGCTACCTCTTTAGAGTACCAAGTAAGGTTCTCATCATTTGACATCCCCCTCCCATCCTTTTGAAATATTAGGGAAATGAAAACGGGTACTTTTCATGACCATATAAACACCTTTGGAGTAAGAAAGTAAAAAAGGAAGAAGTGAAAGGCTGCTTTTTCTTTCCTGCCCTCATCCTCCTCAAAAAAAATCCGAAAATATACATAGATATTGAGAAAGATTAGTTAACGCTACTATAAATCAGGGACTTAGGATCCTTAATAAAATATATGTTCTCCATATTTTCCCCTGATAGATCCAAGTTAGCCTTATACCTCCTTATACTTGAAACTCTGATTGCTAATCTCTTTGAATCCTTTGTCTAGTTTCTCTGCCTTTTCATTTGTTGAGTTAGTCTAAGACGTTTGGAAATTTCAAGTTCCTCCATTTTCTTAATAGGCACGCTAAATAAATCAGATAATGGAAGTCATGCAATGGGATGTCCCTGAATCCTTCCCAGAGATATAAGCTTTTAGTTGTTGTTGAGAGGGAGTTAGAGAAATATTTACAGGAGTTCCATTATTAAATATTCCTTGTTACCCATTCTAAACCTTCCCCAAAGAAATTAATTGACATGCATTATTCTATTTCCAAGCAATTTTCAATTATTGTGATAGTATGTATGACCAGAAATGGTTTTAACTAATTTTGTGAGTAAATTTAATTATGTTAAAATGAATTTTTATTGAAATAAAGATAAATTAAACCCAATAATTTCCTTAAAATGATTTGTCCTTTATTGCAAAGTTCTTTTTGCTCATGATTCAATTAAACTCAACACTTTTCTTTTATTTCCATTGAATTACGAGAAGTAAAAAATAAAACAAAAGCAAAATTTGTGGCTTTAATAGGCAGGGTCAAGGTGCCAAAACAGCCTTTCATGTCAGTGAAATATAAATTTTTGTAGCCATTTCCCTAAACCTAAGATCTATAACATATCGGATTTAAGATTTGAATTATTAAATTACTCTGATTAGAATCATAGTTGTATTTAATAAACGTATAAGAACTAAATTTCTCACTGATTTTCTTTACCAATTGCACTCACCTTGAGTTTTTTTTTTTTCTGTTTCTTTGTTTTTTTGCATGGAAATAAATTTAATGACCTTTTATGCCCCTCACTGATTAAACATACTAGAAAAATGAAAAGAGTTTCACAGCTGTAAGATATAATTTCACAATACTGAATTAGCTATTAGAAATGGTGAATTACACTCTCTGCATGTCCCTATGGTTTGCAAACTTAATATGTGCCTTGAAACGAACAAACAAGTTCATTAACTTTTTTTATTTTTAAAGGTTTTTTTTAATGTATGTATTTCTCCCCGCCCCCACCCCCCTTGTTGTTTGTGCTCACTGTCTACTCGTCTTCTTTATTTTTTTTTAGGAGGCACCAGAACCAAAGCCAGGACCTCCCATGTGGTAGGCAGGAGTGCAACTGTTTGAGCCACATCTGCTTCCCAATTCATTAACTTCAGAAACAAGTTTGTGGCCATAATCAATAGCAGGTTATGTCACTTTCTCTACCATTACTTGTGTTTAAAATTCTGAAGTTCTGTCTTTAGAACGAGGATAGTGAGTCCCAAATATGACAATTTCTTTTTACTGCCCTTCACGGTTACTTTTTTTTTTTTTAGAAGGTATTGGGGATTGAATCCAGGACCTTGTACAGAGGAAGCAAGCACACAACCACTGAGCTACATCCACTCCCCAGTGAGAGTTGGTTTTTTGACAACTACTCAATGAGGGAATCTGAATTCCCACCCTGGAGAGCTCTACTACATTCCCCAAGGGAGCAGCAACCATCCCCAGAGTGCAGAGGCAGTGTCTGGCAAAAGAGGATGGCCCACTGATGGGTTCTTGTTATTGAGGACTAGCCTTATGAGTTTTTGCTCTTCTAATTGAAACTTAACCTACTGTTATGGGG